>NW_015149188.1:0-21423 GCF_001465965.1 Polistes dominula | reverse complement strand
TGTGTGTGTGTGTGTGTGTGTGTTATAACACTGTCAACATTTATTATATATAACAAATATATATAACAAATATTTTAAAATCTACGAATCGAAGGATAGCTAAGGCTAATGTTTATTATTCAGTCGCGGAAGATTCGAATGACGATGTGATTGCGGCGCTACTGTTCTACATGGCCAATAATGGCGCCCATCGTAAGAAGGTTGAAGAACTGTGGAAAGTTAACTCACATGCGGGGAAAGTTAAGTTCCTAAGACTCCTCGTGAAACTTTTCCCACGAGTTTTGCTTTCAGTATTTCCTATGCAACTACCTATTTCTCTACTTTTTTGTCCATGGAAAAGAACTAAACAACAAGAAAATGACTTATGTTAGATCTCAAATTTACGAGCGACGCCCATTTCAAAAGAATACTCCCTCATCTGGTAATAGTTTAATCTTACCTTCTCACTAGATTTATCGTTAAAAACAAAATTCGTCTGAAAGATTTATATCTCCAATGATCTTTAAATCTTTTATATCTCCTTCAAGAGTATGACATTTAAAAAAATAGAAAGATCCATGTAGCACAAAAAATTGATTTTTATCAAATTTATTTAAGTAGGTTTATTTTATTTATTAGAAAATGCTTATTTAAAAAAAAATTTATAAGGAAAAAATAAAAAGTTATTTAATTATACTACTGTTAATTAGTGTGCTTTAAGTAATGTTTACTATTCGAAGTAATTTACAAAATGCTTCACTAAATATATTTATATTTTTCCACAGTTTTCTCAATATTTAATTTCCAATATTGTTTTTATTATTATAATATATATTATATTGTATTCTATAAAATTATAATTTGAAATCAATTAAAAAATCAAGATAAAAATTAAAAAATATTTAACAGGTCTATTGGCGGTTTCCGCCGAAAAGGAGTCTGCCGTATCGAACGTGGCAGAAAAATCATCGTCGTCTCCCACGGCGAGTGCAGATGATATCGTCATGCTAGAGATCGACGTAAAAGGACCTACTAAGAGATCACCGATATCAGCTAATGGTGTTTATGGAGCATCGCCGAGTCAATACGTTGTTCGACATGGTGATGACACTCAAGAGGTAATAAATTCATATAGCTTATGAAATCTTAAGAATATTTTCACTAACGAAACTATCATTATATTATTATTAAAGCTTATTCTAACAAATAAATATCATATAAAAAAAAATCCTAAAAATAAGAATCACATTAAAAATGGATACGAAAATACATAATATCTTTTTAAAGTCATAAAAACACTGTAAGTAATTATCATTTGTTATATTTCATTCTTATTTATACGGACAATGTCAAGGAACCTCTATGTATTTTCCAAATCAATGATCTTAGAGTAACTAATTATGTCTTGTTTTCCATTATAGAAATTACATGCTCTTTTAGTATCATGAGAATCGCGTGTTTCTATGTGTACTTTAATTTGCAGAATATAATATCTTGTTGTTAGTTCTATTTGTTGGAATACGTTAAAACGAAGTTGTTGAAAAGAAATTGATTGAAATTTGTTAATCGACTAACTATGTCAGCTAATCTACCAGAGCAAACAATTCGATCAAAGGTCAATAATCGTTGAATATGAAAAAAAAAAAGAGATAAAAGATATTATGTGACAGAACAGTTCTTACTAAAGGATCTAATTTTTTTTTCATTCTGCGAACGATAAACGAGGTTAAGGATGGTTGTTCAACCAACACGGATCCGTGATTATTAAATAAATGATTTTGATCAAGTAACAATCGATTTCAAATGCATTGACGTATTGTAGCCACTATTCACCTTCTACAAGAACACGAAGGTTTCATGCAACAACTAACGTCATTATCCTCGGTCAGCCGTGACCATTGGCCGCCTATCACTTACTGACTAAAGTGCTGATCAAGTAGCCATGAATAGAATATTTTTATTTGCTTTTTTTATAAATATTCTGAAATGTAATAGATCAAAAGAGAAATACAATGCAATTCTTTTGTTTTAATTTGCTAAGAATAAAATGAAAATTAAAAAAAGGAGAGAATTTAGATTAAATTAATGAAATATTATATTAGGATGAAGAAATAAGTTAATATAAATAATAAACAATAGATATAAATATATAATATTTAAAAATTTAATATTTACACTGCTATTTTTCTTTTTTATATATATTAAACCATATTCTGTTATATTATATTATAAATTTAATACAAGATTAATACTTGAATTTTTTTTATGATAAAAATTAGAATCCAACTCGGAGAGGATCAAAGAAATACAGTAATAGATTATAATTAGATGAAAAAATAATGAAATCTAACGATCGACTTAATGAAACAATACGTAATGAATAATCATCATCTTTAATATTGTCATATTTAGTTTGTATAGTGGAACTCAAGCATTTAAAAAAGTAGTGCAAAATGGCGTAATGAAATCTATATACATACATACATTCATTTTGCAGTTGCGCGCTCAGGATAATGAGAGATTGTAAATTCCTAAAGAGAGGGGACTCCCTCTACTTTCTATCTCTCCCTTTTTCTTTTTCTTAGTTGGTAACCTTCGTACGTTCTCTCTCTTTCACTCTCTCTTTCTCTTTCAAATCTTATCTTTATTGCAAAAGCATACTCATTTTCAGTATGAAAAAAACACCAGAACAAAAGATTTTCAGTTCATAGTCATCTAATAGAAGCCAAACTTTGTTTCTAAGCATACTAATATTAGCAGAAATAATTATAAATAAAGTACTGAAGTCATATATTTTAAAAAGAAAATCACATATATTCTTAAAAAGGAAAATTCCATAAAACAAAAAACGTAATCGAAAAAAATTAGTATCCACGTAATTACGAAGTAAATAAATGTACGAAGGAGGATTTTATTTCCTACTTTAAGGAAAAAAAATATTTATTATCGATGCATAATAGTTTGTTTCAATTGATCATCGTCATGGTGGTTGATTTAAATCATGGTTACTGATTTTCCGTAACGTCGGGCACAATTATGTTTGTATTTTTTTAAGTTTTTTTTTACGTCACACTAAATTTTTATAATTATTTCATATAGTTCAAGGTTAATATATCAACGTATATATATTTGCTAATAATAATTATAAATTATGTATGTGTATACTAACATAAGTTATACAAAACTATATTTCTTTTTTTTCGTTTAATAATACATCATATAATCCTTTTTTTATACAATTAGACTGTAGGAATTAAAAAGCATACTATAAATTTATAAAAATAAAATAGTATATTTATTCTAATATAAACAATACTACATTAAACTATAACTTATACTAGTATAATAACATTACAAATTAAGTAAACTGCAATGTAATTTTACCATAAATTCAATATTACCCAATTTTCATTGAACAAAAAAAAATTATTATTAAAAAAGAAACTAAAGTATAAAATATTAAAAATAAAAATCAAAAAATTTTTCTAGCAATCAACATACTAGACTTTATAAAATAAAAAAAAATATATTCTTTGAAAAATATTTCGATCGACATGAACATTGAATAGATAAAATATTGTTTATAGAAAAAAGACGCCTTTCTGTTGTGGCAGCTGCATTTGGTTAACTCGTGATCGTTGAACAGCGTTAAATGTTCGAACATGATCCCGATTGGCTTCTTGCATAACATGAGCAACAAGTTTGCACGCCTTCTAATCGCGGCGACCTAAGATAGAACCGGTAAAACCACACCCAACACAGCTGACTGAGAGAGCAAATCCCTCTGCTAGCTATTTCATCAAAAGCTACTTACGGTCGTTTCGTTTTCCCTCCCATCGATCCTATATACGGCCTTGCCTTGTCTACTGTTATATTTACCCACTACGATGAGTCACATTAAACAATGATAAAGAAAGAGAGAGAAATTCTCCACCTACAATTTATAGGTCATCGACTCATCCTCTTATGAACACTACTACCTGTATTTATATGTATATATACAACGACACTCTCTTTCTATTCATAAAAAACCTAACATATTGATGTCATTGTCTGTTAACCTTTACAGGAAAATCAAGTTCATTGCGAACATCTTCCTCAAGATTTGTTTTTAAGTAATAAATTCACCTCGAATAATTTAGTATCGTTTCAATTTTACGAATTTTTTTTGTTTTACTATCATAATGTATCTTCATTTCTTTTCTACCCATATTTCTTACTTTCTATAAAGGTGGAACAGAAAATAAACATTAAACCTTTCCGTAGCAGATAAACTGATAGTAAACATGTGAAAAAGTTATGTAGCATATAGTAAAAAGAATAATTGATAAATCTTCTTTGACTTTCGAAAATAGAATACAGATTTCGAGAAAACACAATCTCTCCGTAAAAATTAGAAAGATAATTAATTACATTAGGGATATTACTGATGAAATTTCACACTGCGGGATATTGTCTTTTATTTTATAAATTTATATGAATATGAAACTTGATAGTGAAAGTTTTTCTTTTTGTTTAATATTAAATTAAAATGATCATATATTTTTATATGATTTCGAATATCACATTACTATGATAGCTTTTTATTTATTTCATTCTGTGTTGTTCATATTGTTTAAGAAGAATTCATTAATGATTGCTTTTAAGAATTAATAACTATTATTTTTAATAAATCCTAATTTTATTAACTAAAACTTAAATAGTGTAAAAATAGATTGAACATAAATCAAATATCATTATTTAACAATGTTTATTAATTTATAGCTCTCACCGGAGTACCTATCGGTACTGCAGCAATATTCTCAATCGCAACCGCAAACATTCGGACCAACAACTGCAGCGCCACCATCCCAGCGCAGACCATTACCAGCATACGCTAGGCAACAACAACAATTGCAACAAGCCTACCACAATTATCGCAAACCAGCTGTAGTACCGCCAAGACCTCGAGCTCAGCTTCATCCTCAAGCTTTAGCTCAAGCTGAAGTAGCAGCTCAATTACAAGCTCAAATTGATGCTAGAAATCGTGCAGATGCCATACATACAGCTCGTTTAAGTCCCAGTGGTACATCTACTTATCAAGTTGCAGCATATTCTGAGCCGAAATTGGGAACGTTCGAACAAGAACTTCTTCAATTGGTATCAGCCAACCAAGCTCAGGAATTTAAGCTTGTTCCAACTCAACCAAAATCAGCATTGAAATCTGGCTATGCGTCTGAATATTCGCAACAATTAGTAAGTTATCCGAGTCAGTATTCGAAACCAGCAGCAGTAGCAGCACCAGCACCAGCACCAGTAGCATCTCATTTACCAGAACAATATCACATCGAGACTACAGCACCGCGTTATCAGCAACAAGCACCAGCTTATCAATCTGTTGAAGAACCAGTTCAAATCCAATACCAGCCAGTACAATCCCTTCCAGTTCAAACTAAAGAGTTCAGACCTTCTCCTCAATATCAGTATGCCGAAGATCATAGTAACCAAAAGGCTATTCAACAAGCTCAAGCCCAAGCTGAAGCTGAAGCGATAGCAAGAGCTCAAGCACATGCTCAAGCTCAAGCTTTAGCTTTCCAAAAAATTACTCAAGCTGCTCACAACAAACATCATCAAGATGCTTTTCAACAGATCCAAATAGTGAATGAACGTCATAGACAACAAAGTGCTTTAGAACAAATTCAGCAAGGTACACAGGTCAGTGACGCAGGACGTGCCCATATCGAAGAGCAATATCATCCGAAAGATCCCGAAGCCGCATATAGAGCACGCTTGAAGGCTCAAGCTCAAGAAGAATTAGCTGAAGCTAGAAGAGCTCATGAAGCTGCAGAATACAAGGCACACTCCGACGCCATATTGAAACTTCAGGCACAACAGCAGGCTCATTTAAAAGCGCAAGAAGATGCTCATAAGTACGCTTTGAATTTTGAGAAAAATCAATTACAAGCACAGGCACAAGCTCAAGCTCTTGCACAAGCTCAAGCTGAAGCTTTGTATAAAGTTCATCAGCAAAATCGTGCCAAAGCAAATAATGAAGCTGTAGCAGTGGCCAGAGCTCAAGCAGAAGCAAGGACAAAAGATCCAGAACATACACCAGTAATTCAATATCTTTTACCCAATAGTACACCTCTTCCATCTCCAAACAGTTACTACACCAGCGACGAAGTACAAAAATATCAAGCTTCAGGATCATCCTACGTTCCCAGATCTGTTCCAAAAGACGAAGGAGCTTCTCTAGCCGAGGACATCCAACCTACGATCACTCAGCCTCGACAAACTCACAAATTGAAGATATCAGCTGGCTCACCATCCTCCGTTTACGTGTCTCAATCAGGTCTATTAAAAAAAGCCCCAGTTAAATCACTAACTATCGAAGAAATCATTGAACAGGACCAAGTCAATGGACCTCAAGTCGTACGTATTCCTACATCCAAAGGACATCAAACATTAACACAAGAAGACCTATCAGCCCTTCTTCATTCTGGATACTCAGTTACTCCTATTCCCCAAATTGGCAAATCTATTCAACAAACTTACATTGGAGAAAACGCACCGGCAGGATACTACGTGAAAAAACAAAGAAATTCAGTTGCCAGGCCTGAATATATTACTTACGAAGATGTAATCCCTCAAGCTCGTAAACCAGCAAGAAAGAACAGACCAATTTTAAAGCCACAAGGTAGCGAAACTGATGCTAGTGAAAAAGTTACTTATCTAGTACCTTTGGAACAAGAATTTGGGACCAAACAACCATTGGTTAGACGTATTCAAGAATGAAAATAGTATATCTATCATCGTTCTAATTGTTTTTACCCAACTTGCATAGATACAATCGGTAATTGAACTAAATATCATTGATGATATTTTAAAAACTATATATATATATATATTATTGAAATCATCAAATTAAATTAGAAAAAGAAAATCTAACTAAATCATACAATTTTTGAATAAGGTTTACTACCGATAGTATCATAACGTTTCTTTTTAAATTATCTTGATACTTCTTTGAACGGTCGTACACATACAAAGCACAACCATACACATATATCTTCCCCACCTCTATTGATATTACCCAATTATATTCAATAAGCTTAATTTCTTTTGACCTTATAATTAAATATAACAAAATAAGATTACATTATTTGTAGTCAGAATCCAATTGCTCTTATTGTTAGACAATTATCTTCCTTATAATTTTGAACTCCTATTTGTTGTATGCGCACAAGGATGTTTCTCTTCAATTTTGGCTTATTTCTTTACACATTTATCTAGTACAGCATTCTGTAATAATTTCATAAAATAAAATACTCTTTACAGGAGGAGTATAGAAAAATGCAAGCAAGATTTGTAAAACTAATCTAAAACTTTAAACAAATGTGAAAAAAATCTTCTATACAAAAGATGATGATTATTATTATTACCATTATAATAGTAATTATTATTATTATTATTATTATTATTATTATTATTATTATTATTATTATTATTATTATTATTATTATTATTATTATTATTATTATATTATATATCTGTAAATGGTAAGCGTGCTGACGGTGCTGAGTCGGATGATTTATTAATTTATATTCATTTTGTAAATAATAGATTTTTTAACTAATACAAATGTTTAAAAATCCATATACTTGCTCTTTTATTTATGTTTACCAAAAATCGTTTCTTATTCTCATATAAGTATTTGCCAAGATGATTAAAAACAAATGCACTTTTTTGATAAAAACTTAAGATTACTATTTAAAAGGTCGAGTAATTATTTAAAAGTGATCTAATTTTTCCTGTAATTTAAGAGATCAACTAAATTATTGATCGTTATTCATTAATGACGCTATTAATTATTAAGAGAAATTAGTTGGTATAACGAAATCAAATAAAACTGGTTAAATTACACCCATATTTTCAAAATAGTGAGAACGTTTCAATAATATGAATAGTTTTAGTGTAACTTAACTGCATTATATAAAAAATTTTCGTTTTTTTTCGATTAAAAGAAGCCTGTGCCACAAGTTCCATTAAATTACACCCATATTTTTTAAATAGTTAGAACTTTTCGATTATATGAATAGTTTAAGTATAACTTTGCTGTATCATTTAAAAAATTTTCGTTTTAACAAATATTTTTACAAAATTAATAAAAAAATTTCGATTTTTCACAGTTTAAGAACATCCTTTGCCTCAAAATCAATAAAATTACACTAATATGTTATAAAAAAGGATTTATTAATCGAAAATTTTAATAGTTTCTCTTTAACTTTCCTGCGTCACATAAAAAGTATTAATTTTCGAAAATTTCTGTTTTTAAAATAAAAAAAATCCTGTGACTCAAAAATAATAAAATTACACCCATGCTTTAAAAAAAGTGTGTTCTTTTAGGAAAAAATAAATATTATTTTTGTTACTTTACTACATCATATAAAAAATTTTTGTTTTAACTAAATTTTTTAACAAAATTCATGGAAAAAGTTGGTTTTTCTACAATTAAAAAAGTTACTGCGACTCCTAATCAATTAAGTAACATGGGTATTGTACAATTTCATGAACTATTTATCATAAAAAGTCATTTAGAGTTTATTTAATTAATATTATTACCATAAAAAACCAAAGAAGTATCATATCTGATAAAACTTTAAAATAATAATTAATAATTTAATAATGTTTATAATAGGTTTTCGTTAGAAAACAATCATAAAAGACATAATAAATTATTTGAAATTATTTAAAGTATTCTAAAATATTAACAAAAACTCTATATCATAAATAAAACAAAGTAAGTCAGTCTATAAGTTTGATAATTTCAAAACTTATTTTATTGAAAATAAATAAATAACATCTTGTTACAATTGTCATTAATTTTCATCTAGAGCAAGATGCTGCTTTTATGACACTTTTGACATAAGAATAACTTTTATATACAGGGTGGGGCAATATCTCTGTCCAGTTAGAATATTGTCGTTGTTTATAACAATATGAAAAATTTTATATACGCAACTTACACGGCATGNGGAATGCTGAATGCGATAGTTATAAATAGTCACCAAAATGGTAGGATGTTTATCAATGGAAATATAATTCGTCAGAAATTAGGTAAAAATAAATAATCCTTTTTTTGAAACTCAGGTATAAAATTTTTTTTGTTAGTATAGTTTTCTATTTCCCGTTTTCATCTACATTCTTGCACTATATAACAAACATTTTAGGATAGATGAAATAAAGACGTTACGAAAAACATATGGAAAATACTGCTGGACTGAACGAAGGTTCTGGTAAAATGCAATGARHRRTYTAATARAGATATTCTCTAGAAATGTTTTTTCAACTCTGTAGCCTACTAAACTTCGAGACCCTTATTACTTATAACATATCTCGTCCTTATTCTTTGGACCACAAACTTATCTTTCTAAATACTCTCGTCTAAATAAAGATCTGAACAACGAAAAATCTAAAAAATGCATTGAATCGTATCGCTCTCTCAGCTTATCGAACTGTGTACACTACGAGTCTCAAATTTCAGCTCTGTGGTAAGCTCCACCGATTCACGCTGGGCGTTCAACATCTTAAAAATGTTTTTATTTTATTGAAAAATTAGTATAAGTTTCTTAAATACGCAAATATCACAATTTATAATATAATTTTCATATATGCATGGGTCAGTACATCTTTTTGGATATTTTTCATAAAAACATATAAAAATCAAATTTAATAGACATATTTTGTCTTTATTCATCAAATATATTTTATGAAGAAGCAAAATAAAAATATAACAGTAATTTACTTGCTTTTGAACGGAATTTGTCAGCTGCTCCTAATTTATTCCACAGTATTCTCTAATTCTTTTTCTCTGATGTATCTGGTAATCTTTTTTTTTTTTTTAAATATTTCAGACAATACAGTTATTATATATTCTGTGTACTTCATAATTATTTATTATAATATTTGCGAAATAAAGAATTTAATACTAATTTTTCAATAAAATAGAAACATTTTTAAATAGAAAAGATATGACACGTTGTAAAAAAAAAACTATAGGCATGAATATTATCGCATCCATAATAAAGACAATAAATGTAGATCGAATTTCAACAGACCTTCTCTGTTTTTTATAATTCTTTTCTCATGATAAGGAATCGACCTTGGAGTGTAGGTAGCTGACAAAAACTAATATTTTCAAAATTCTAGCCATCAAGATGGAATGCTGAATGCGATAGCCATAGATAGAGACGAAAATTGTAGAATATTTGTCGACAGAAAGATACGCCGTCCTAATCCAAGTAAATATAATATATATTTTTTTGAAACTCAGGTAGATGAATTTTTTTTCTCTTACACTTTTCATACTTTCTATGAATGTGAGATATCTTTATCATGGGTTAGCATACACAAGTATTTCTTTTTGCGTTGCAACTAATAACTGTGGATGCTGTTAAAGAAGGGAACAATTGTGGTCGTATTTTTTTCGTTTCATCGGATTTTGAATTACAACGATCTTAATATCTATTTATCATTTCCGTTGTTTTATTTTATAATATTAAACCTTTTTTATACAAAATTTATTTTCTATAATTTTTTGCTATATTGGTAAAATAAGTTATATTATTGTATTTTTATTGGAAATATAAAGTAAATAAGGTTTTATGTTTTYGTCACGTGTCTAGTTTCTTCTATTTAAAAACTTTTCTATTTTATTGGAAAATTAGTATAAATTTCCTAAATACGCAAACATTATAATTAAAAAACATGTCTTTGAATATTTATAAGAAAAGTATTCTACAATGTTGTTTAATTTTTTTTCTCTGATTTATCTGATAATCATTTCATTTTTTTGTACAATATTGCAGACAATACAATTATTATATTCTATATATTTCATAATTGTTAATTTTAATATTTGCGAAATAAATAAATAATTTAATAATATTAATTTTTCAATAAAATAGAAACATTTTTAAATAGAAAAGAAATGACACGTTTGGTAAAATAAAAACAGACCACGCACCTTCTTTCTTTATTCCGACCGTCGGTTCGTTTAGTCCTTATACTTTTGTCGCATACCTACGTGCTTATCTCTGTTTATTCCTTCTACCCTTCTATCGCTCCTACCTACAAACATTTCGAGTATCGAAAGAATACGTGTCCAGGCTTTGTAGTATGCAGTCGCACACAAACACACACATATACAACCAGGAGCGATAACTACGAAGCATAGCATAAAGAGGAGACCGAGAATAGGAAAAACTGTATAGCCATATTCCGTCTCTCTCTCGCAGGCTCAATCTTATATGTTTGTCTCTTTCTCTCTCGTTATTCAGTATAGCAGCCGTTACATAGCTGCGTTTCCGTTTATTTACTTTTCAGATCACTCCCATTCTAAAGAAGTTTTCACTTCAAAAATATATATATTTGAATTTTGCAATTACAATTAAACTAAATAAGATCCTAGAAGATTTAAAAAAAAAATAGAAAGAAAGTAAATTCGCGAATAAAGAGATAGGTATGATCGTGTCGAATGCGAGCATAAGAGTGAAAGGTGATTTCTTCGTGAGGCGAAAATTGAAGTGTAAGTCTTCGCTCTATTACAAGCTCCGATTGGGGTTTTCGAATGCATCCCATGAGCAATCATGCTCGAATAACGTGATATGAATGAATTAACTTACATTAATAGACGTTACCTCTAGCGATTTTAAATTCATGTTATTACACATATTAACAATATACTTTTAAACATTTTATGTCTGGAGCACTTATCCTTTCCTAACGCACACTTGATAAAACAGAGAAATAAATTGGCAGACATAAATAAACCATTAGCATTTCCATAAAACAGAACGCGATCATAATAATAGGTATACTCATTATGCCAATGTCAAGGCCGTCAACTCGATAACTTTACATCCAATATATAAAACTGTGTATTTCAACATTTTAAAGCATTAAATTATTACCTTTACCGTTTTTATCAAGGATTTTTCGAATAAATTCGATCGACCTACATATGCCAAACGAAAATAATACCCATATATGCATACATGCATTTATGTATAATATGATATCCTTTGTAGAAGTAACAAATCAAAGTAACGAACGAAGCCTCAAAAATTTTGACGAAAATTAATGAATGATCTCTCTTTCTTGTAAATCTTATTATTATTATAATTATTATTATTATTATAATTATTATTATTATTATTATTATTATTATTATTATTATTATTATTATTATTATTATTATTATTATTNATTATTATTATTATTATTATTATTATTATTATTATTATTATTATTATTATTATTATTATTATTATTATTATTATTATTACTATTTTATTATATATCTGTAAATGGTAAGCGTGCTGACGGTGCTGAGTCGGATGATTTATTAATTTATATTCATTTTGTAAATAATAGATTTTTTAACTAATACAAATGTTTAAAAATCCATATACTTGCTCTTTTATTTATGTTTACCAAAAATCGTTTCTTATTCTCATATAAGTATTTGCCAAGATGATTAAAAACAAATGCACTTTTTTGATAAAAACTTAAGATTACTATTTAAAAGGTCGAGTAATTATTTAAAAGTGATCTAATTTTTCCTGTAATTTAAGAGATCAACTAAATTATTGATCGTTATTCATTAATGACGCTATTAATTATTAAGAGAAATTAGTTGGTATAACGAAATCAAATAAAACTGGTTAAATTACACCCATATTTTCAAAATAGTGAGAACGTTTCAATAATATGAATAGTTTTAGTGTAACTTAACTGCATTATATAAAAAATTTTCGTTTTTTTTCGATTAAAAGAAGCCTGTGCCACAAGTTCCATTAAATTACACCCATATTTTTTAAATAGTTAGAACTTTTCGATTATATGAATAGTTTAAGTATAACTTTGCTGTATCATTTAAAAAATTTTCGTTTTAACAAATATTTTTACAAAATTAATAAAAAAATTTCGATTTTTCACAGTTTAAGAACATCCTTTGCCTCAAAATCAATAAAATTACACTAATATGTTATAAAAAAGGATTTATTAATCGAAAATTTTAATAGTTTCTCTTTAACTTTCCTGCGTCACATAAAAAGTATTAATTTTCGAAAATTTCTGTTTTTAAAATAAAAAAAATCCTGTGACTCAAAAATAATAAAATTACACCCATGCTTTAAAAAAAGTGTGTTCTTTTAGGAAAAAATAAATATTATTTTTGTTACTTTACTACATCATATAAAAAATTTTTGTTTTAACTAAATTTTTTAACAAAATTCATGGAAAAAGTTGGTTTTTCTACAATTAAAAAAGTTACTGCGACTCCTAATCAATTAAGTAACATGGGTATTGTACAATTTCATGAACTATTTATCATAAAAAGTCATTTAGAGTTTATTTAATTAATATTATTACCATAAAAAACCAAAGAAGTATCATATCTGATAAAACTTTAAAATAATAATTAATAATTTAATAATGTTTATAATAGGTTTTCGTTAGAAAACAATCATAAAAGACATAATAAATTATTTGAAATTATTTAAAGTATTCTAAAATATTAACAAAAACTCTATATCATAAATAAAACAAAGTAAGTCAGTCTATAAGTTTGATAATTTCAAAACTTATTTTATTGAAAATAAATAAATAACATCTTGTTACAATTGTCATTAATTTTCATCTAGAGCAAGATGCTGCTTTTATGACACTTTTGACATAAGAATAACTTTTATATACAGGGTGGGGCAATATCTCTGTCCAGTTAGAATATTGTCGTTGTTTATAACAATATGAAAAATTTTATATACGCAACTTACACGGCATGATGAGGGGCACATGCGTAAACTATTAACGTTTCGATGATCTTCACTAAATACTTTTTAACGCAGAATAAAAAAAAGAATCGAATAGTGTAAAAAAAAATATAAGATTCCATTAAAAAAAATGCAGATGACCTTGAAATCTCCTCCATGCCTCCACCCACGCAAAAAACGTGTAAGCCAAAAATGCCCCTCATCATGCCGTATAAGTTGCGTATATAAAATTTTTCATAAAATTATAAACAACGACAATATTCTAACTGGACAGAGATATTGCCCCACCCTGTATACTGTTATGATCATTAGTTGTATACAAGCAATGTCTTCAGTATCGAATCAAAGTATACACGTGTTAACTTATATTTTTATACGATTATTATAAAGTGGATTAAATATTTCTAGATGAATAAAAAATCTCGATTTTTAAGTGGACCAAAAGTTTCTAGGTAAACTAAAAATCTTTAGATGACTTGAATAAATTATTACTTCCTTTCAAAACTTTATATATTTGCAATTAAACTTATAGTTTAACCAGTTAAGTTTCTAATTTTATAATTTGAAACAAAATTAGTTAAAAATATTTGAAGAAATAGTAATCAAATGTTGATGTTATCTAGACATTTATGATTCATTTTAAATAGAGTACACGTATATAATAGTATGGATCGTTTATAATGAAAGTGTTTTAAGTCAATTTTTGAAAAAAAATTTTCATGTTTTATTTATAATTAATGAAAATGATGTTTTCACAATTTTATTCAAAAATTGACTTATACCACTTTCATAATAAACGGTCCATATAAATAAATTTAATGTAGAAATTTGTCGTCGAGTAATTTCTTGTCTATCAATTAGAAACATTTCATCATAGTATTAAAATGGATTTATAAAATTATAACAGCTTTAAAAGAAAAAAATTACGAAACTCTATTTGAATTTCTTGCAGTGCAATAAAATAACAAAAAAAAATGGAAAACGTTATTTATTTAGTATAAAAAAAGGTAAAAGACAGATAGATGCTTTCACGAAAAAAAGCAAAATGCGTCGTTGGTGCATTCACGATTAACATTAAACGAACACCATTCGAATATTTATTTAGTTTGAAGAAAAAATATTTTTTCCTCTGCCGATACCAGAAAAAGAAAGAACAGTAAAGAGCAAAGAGTAAAAGAAAAAAAAAGAAAAAAAAGAAAAGAAAAAAAGAAGAGGTTTATACTGTAGACATAAAGCGGCTATTCGAAGATCCTGTATTACGAGAACATACCGATTACACAACGAAGGACAACCAGTTTTCTGGGCGTTAACTTTGCTCCAGCACACAAAGCCTTCATCACTCGCCATTTGCTTTACTTTCGGTTTCGGTGGCCACGTATATTCATAAAAATACAAATAACAAAAAATAAGATAAAGACTACAAAAAAAAAGAAAAACCAATAACAAAAAGAACGAATACAGTAGTGACAGAATGAGGATAATGTGGATCTTATAAAAGTCGATCCTTTTTTTCATGCATCTAATGATGCATAATAAACCGTGAAATGAATTTCGATCATTCGTAAACAAAAAATAATATTACTATACTTCGAAATATGATTATAATGTTGTTTTTATTGATGAAAATGTTCTTAATTTTCGATTTTTAATACGCGAAAACCAGTCTACGAAATAGCGAAATTCATATATACATATAATGTGTGTATATAATAAATATATTTACTTTAGGCTATTTATTAAGCTATTTATAATAAAAGTGTAGGTCAATTTTTTAAATTAACAAAACACATAATTCTAATTTTTTATTTATAATTAATGAAATATATGTGTTTTCCCAACTAATTCAATGTTTTCAATAAACTCACACGACTTTCATAATACACATAAATAAAATATATATATAGTATATGTACTAGCATATACTATATTGTACATACAGGTAGTATATCACATTTATTATATGTTACATATTATACATAGTACTAGGGGTGCCCCGGCCACTTTTTGCTGTGGCTTTTTTGACGTGAAAACTTCTTTAGAATCAGATTGATACGTTCATTTAATATAATTTTAAACTGTTGAATGAAGTCTAAGTATTATTCACTTAAACTTATTTTAATAAAAGCTGAAAAAGTTGAAACAAAAACTTAATTTATCGTAATGCCATTGGATGTACAATACTTTCGGTTGATCCTTCCGGAGTATACACAAACAAATTCGATGATTTTCCAACCCTGGAACACGCAACATATAATTGACCGTGAGAAAAGCACGGATTTTCTAAATCTTGACAACAGTGTCAATTGAGTAACTTCTTCAAACACTAATTAGATCTTAATGTAATATTTTAATTAGCACACGATTTACAAACTGGAATCGAATRATTTCGATTATCRACTTGAATATTCTCTATAACTCGAATATCGACTAACTTCAACCTATAAACTTTTCGCATAACAATTTATAAATAAAAAATTAATTAAATAAACAACTTAAATTGGACCGAATTGTAATGCAAAACCATTATCGAATCCACCTTAAGACGCACACAAAATTTCATTAAAATCGGTCCAGCCGTTTAGGAGGAGATCAATTACATAAACGTGCACAGAAGAAATATATATATATATATATATAAAGATGTGTAAAAGTATAAATAGTATATCTGTAAATATTATAATATAAAAAAAATATATAAATAAATAAATAAATAATAAATTTAATTTTAACTTAGGTATTGTTAGATGCATAAGCAAATTAAAATTATATAAATTATTAATGAATTTATTTATACTGAATTTTTTTTATATTCCAATTTATGGAATATTCTATTTCGTATATACTTACACATACATATATAAATACATATTGTATATTATACATACACTAAAATAAACTTCTACGATAACAAATGACGCAGAAATTTGTTTAGTGTAGATCTAATTGTAAAACTTCAAAAACTTTAAATGTTAATAACTAGCAAGAAGAAATTTGCGAATCATTGGAATCGGTAATCAATGATCATAGATTTTTAATACAAAAGCATACTTTGATAATAAATCGAAGAACGGTAGACACATTGCTCACTAGACCATAATCTTGCAAACACTGTTAAAATATGGAAATGTACTTTAATTTTTTTGAAAATTTATATTTAGAGGATTTCTGAAGTTGCTGATTACAAATCTGATATTATTTAAAAAAAAAAAAATTGAAAACGTAAAATTTAAGATAATTTGGATGTTATTATGACTAAAAGTAATATTATATGTTAATTAATAGGTATTATTATAAGTAATACAACACAAAAAATATATTTAGGAAACAAAAAAATGTAAAAAACAAAAATTTAAATATTTATCTTTACGCGTACAATTGTTATTATCATACAAAATCCTGGATAAAAGCTAAACCAGTAACAACTAGCGGATAATTTATTGATGTTTAAGGTAAAGGTTCAATAAACAAATTGAAGTCAATTAGAGAAAAGGATCTATTGAGAAAATTTACTTACAGCTCTTTGAATAGATATTTTTAAGGGACCATCTCAGTGTAAGCAGCCAAAAAATTGTCAATTTTCGTGAATTTTTTCGGATGGATAGGAGAAGGGGATCGGAATGTTTTTTTCCGAATAAGACCACTCTTTAACAATACAAAAATATTTTTTCATTCGTTTTTGTTTATTTTTACTTATTGTTAATAATTATTTTAAAAAATGAGTAAAAAATGGAGGCAATCGGTGTCAACGATTGTGGTCGCAGTTTGCATCTCAAAGAAAAAAATCAAATTAATTATTAATCTATAGGGAAGCCGCTATGTCCCTATGGAGGTTTTTTTTTAATTTGACAAAATGGCGACGGTTTGAAGAAAAAGTACAAAATTTAGCCCTGTTTTTCAACAGTTTTTCGTGTGAAAAAATTGGAAGAATTAAAAAAAAAAAGCTTCCATAAGGACATAAAGAATAAAGTAAAAAAAATTCCGAAAAAATTTCAAGTTGATAGCTTGAAAACTCTCCCTCTGAGAGGTGACACCGTTTGTAAAAAAGGCATTTTGAGAAAAACGCGTTTAAAGTTTAGCGATCGTCAACTTACGCTCCAATCTCTTCCCACATAACATAAAAACTTTCTAAAAACTTTCTAAAACATTTTAAGCTTTAAACCTTTCAAAAAGGTTTCTAAAAAATCTTTCTACAAGGTGAAAATGTCCGCGTTAAGAGACTTGCAAAAGATTACTCTATCAGTAAAATATTTTAGAAATGTTTTTAAAATGTTTTTGTAAAATCTTTTATGAATCTTTTCCAAAATATTTCGGAATGATGCCTGCAAGTTTTCTGAAAGATTTTTTGGAAATATTTTACGAAACTTTCGCTGAAAGATTTCAAAACTTATCGTGTTATGTGGGTTTTTCCAAGAAAGGTTGTAGCGACCGTAATAATTCGAATTTAAATTTAAAAATTTTACAGAACACGCAAAACTATATGTACTTCAAGATAAGACCAAAAAATCGATTTTTTTTTAATTTTACACTGAGATGGTCCCTTAATACCACATCGATGAAAAACATATAACAATATACTCTTCAGTAGCGATTATTTATACAAATTTTGAAAAACATAATTCAATTTTACTTACTGTCAGACAAAAATTCCATATTTGTACTTTAAAATTGGTCAAATATTAACTTCACTATTTAAAATTTACCGTAATGTTGGGGCGCTCCAGGCCCACATTACAATAGAAAATTTACAGGTACGCATAATCATTTGTTTTTTTGTTGTAAACAAATAGTTTAAAAGAAAATTAAAAAAAAAACTTTTAAAGGTATTAAAGGGTCCACTAAATATATTCCTAAGATTAAAAGTCCCAGAAAATCAAATTTTGGAGGAGATTTTGGCAACATTTTGAAGATTTAGGACAAGTGTATGTTGGCAAAAAAACTCGGGGACAAACGAAGTGTTAAATTTTTACGTCGTACCTTCTAATTCTAATACATTTTCTTTCGTCTCTATCGTCGGTCATATTATAATCTTAAATTTCTTTTTTCATCTCTCCTTCTTCTTTCATTATGTAAGCGAACCTTTAATTTCAACAGAACAATTACGAATAACATCGAATTAAATTTGACCTAGAGAAGGTCTTTGCTATTGCAATCATACCCACATAACATAAAAACTTTCTAAAGTCTTTCTAAAACATTTCTTGGAAAGCTTTAAGTCTTTCAAAAATATTTCTAAAAAATACTTCTACAAGATGGAAAAGTCCGCRTTTAGAAACTTGCAAAGGATTTCAAAAAGGTTATTGAAAGATTTTTAAAAATCTGATCACCATATTTTGCAAAAGATTTCTAGAAATATTTTTGAAATATCTTTAAAATATTTTTGAAATAGATCTACACTATTTTTAAACTTTCCATAAATACTTTCCAAAATCTTTTAAAAACATTTTATTTAAAATATTTCAAGAAACCTTTCTACAAGGTGAAAATGTCCGCGTTCAGAAACTTGCAAAAGATTTCTAAAAAGGTTTTTGAAAGATTTTTTAAAATCTTATCATCATATTTTGCGAAAGGTTGCTAGAATACATTTTTGAAATTTTTTCAAAAAAGACAATTGAGAGCTTCTCCAGCCAGGGCTCACCGACCAATCCTTCTTCACAAATGACCGAATTTTTTTTTTTTCGTGGCGTTGTAAAACTGGAACATATTACGAAACAGACCCTCCACCCGGCTGAGCCCTCTGTGTGGGATTCGTGTAAGAAAATTGGACCGCTGGGAGGACCTGACCAGACTTGAGACCAGTGCTGTCAGATCGTGGGTAAATCTTACCCTCTCCCTGTGCCACTGGGATTGCACACAATGAAAGTTTTCCATGTCCGTGTGTTTGGGATGTCGAGGAAAGCCGAGTGTAAACGAAGTTGGCGGTTGGCCACGAAGTGGCACATTATGAAAGCGACTCGTGTCCATGTGTTCGGACGACACGAGTCGCTTTCATAGTGTGCCACTCCGGCGTGCCCGCCAACTTCGGTTACATTCGGCTTTCCTCGACATCCCAAACACACGGACATGGAAAACTTTCATTGTGTGCAATCCCAGTGGCACAGGGAGAGGGTAAGATTTACCCACGATCTGACAGCACTGCTTGAGACCCGGCGGGATTCGAACCACGTATCTTTCGCTTTCCGGGCGCGACTGCTCTTTAACCATTTGAGCTATCCAGGGCTACCGATAAATATTTCTTACAAATATCTCATAAGTTTGGCATAGAGGCGCTTGTCCCACAGAAGGTTTTTGGAAGATTTTCTGAAACCTTATCGTCATGTTTTGTTAAGGCCGGCGATACAAGTAAAATAAAAAAAAATCGAATTTTTTTTTTCATAAATAGTTAGTTTAATATCTCAAAAATATGCCCGTAAATTTTTAAAATGAAATTCGCTATATGTATCGATTAAAAATTCATTTAAATGCTCCGCCTCAACTCGGTACTAGACGCAAACGCTAAACTTTGAACGCGTTTTTCTCAAAACGACTTTTTTCAAACTGACGTGCAAGATAACTCAAAAAGTTCTCAACCGATTCTTATGAACTTTAGCACATATTTTCTTTATAGTATTAGCTTCTAGTTGAATTTTAAGAATGCTACCAACATTTTCAAAAATTGCCATTTTTGACCCAAAAACCGTTAAAAAAAAAAGGGTCAAAAATCAGACTTTTTTTGTCTGAGTCGTGCCAATTTACGATTTTTTGACTTTTTAGTTTTTCCTTAGTTCAACTAGAAGATACATGTTTTATTAACACACTCCGACCCTTTTTTTTAATTTTAGAGTGCTGTAACTAAAGCTAAAAATTACCATGATTGATGCGTTTCGCCGTGAGGGCCTCAGGAGATTGGTTATTACAGCGGCCATTTTAAAAAAAAATTTTTTTTAAATCGGATTCTTATATTTTAATATGTAATGAATAAACATGCTAAGTTTCAAAACGATTCATTTATTCTTTCCATTTTAAATAAGCCTCTGAAAAACGGTTAAAATTTAGGCGTTTACATGTATCGCCAGCCTTAAAGGTTTCTATAAATATGTTTGAAATGTTTTTGACATATTTTTTATAATATTCTTACAAACTTTCTTGAAATATTTTTATAAAATCTTTTTACAAAGTTTCTGCAAGGTTTCATAGAAATATTTTTTCATTAAGTTTTTGCAAAAAATAATATTTATAAAAAATATTTTAGAAATTTCTCCAAAACATATCGTAAAAGATTTCACGAAAGTTTTTAAAAATGTTTTGAGAAATATTTTTTAAAAGATTACTACAAGATTTACAAAACATTTTTAAAAAATAATTTTAAAAAACTTTTGACAACCTTTCTCCAACATTTTATGAAATATTTTTAATAATATTCTTACAAACTTTCTTGAAATATTTTTATAAAATCTTTTTACAAGGTTTCTGCAAGGTTTCATAGAAATATTTTTAAACATTTTAATTACTCTATCAGCAAATTATTTTAGAAATGTTTTTAAAATATTTTTGTAAAATCTATTATGAATCTTTTTCAAAATTTTTTAGAATGATGCCTGCAAGGTTTCTGAAAGATTTTTTGGAAATATTTTACGAAAACTTTCGCTGAAAG
>NW_015149187.1:86782-99453 GCF_001465965.1 Polistes dominula | reverse complement strand
CACTCCTTCTCTCTCACTCTTTCTGTAGTATTTCTATATGCTTATATGCTTATACTAAAAACAAATAATGCTCACCTCGCCATATATGGAGAAGATAATAAAAGTTGCCACAAGATTAAAATATTAGTGAATTCGTTTTATAATTCTTCCCATGTTAAGAAAGCTAAAAGAAAGTAAAATATGAAAACACATATTACAATTATGCATCTAGTATGCATTTGATATATAACATTCGTTATATATCATTTAATATATAACAGGAAGGTGTACATTAAAATAATAATTGAAACAATTACCTGAAATTAACGGGATAACAAAATCCACTGCAACAAGTATACAAATGACAGAATAAACAAATTCGATAGATTCGCCATATTGATGTGCATAAAACAGGCGCGTAAGACTGGCGCGAAAATATTGCATGCGCGACAATGATGCGCAGTAGATCTTCTTTCCACTTATAATAAAGAAAAATTTCGAATGATTAAAAATACGATATAGGACCACAAAAATTATCAAAATATATTCAAAAAATCAAAATTGATCCTTACATCATTTATATATTATAATAGGAAGGTGTAAACTTTACAAAATATCTTTTAATTACCTGATCTTAACGGGACGATGACACTCCGATGTGTTCTCCACGAATGACGCCATGATACTGAAGAATTCGGACGAAAGCTTGGCTGTGATTGGCTAATTCATTTTGTTGAACATGAAAACGGTTATCACAGCTTCTTACATGGACAGAATCTGACCTTCTTCATGACCACGCTGGTCAAACTACATATGATAATTTATTTATTAAATATATTAAAAATCATTTCTATTTTTCTAATAAATGTACACGTAACTTATAAATATTCTAAAAATAATGAATAGAATAAAGACAATGTAGACATTAAGAGATCTTKGTCGTTTTGCACAAAAGAACAAAATCGTATAGAAGAGAATTGTCAATATAAAAATGTCTAATATGAAATACAGCATATGAAAGAATAAATTCCAAAAATCTGTATCGATAAAGAATCTTTACAATTGAAATACTTTCAGAGATACATAAGATGTACATTGTTTTAAAAATATTTACAATAATAATAAAAAAAGATCATTCTACATGATTTCTATAAGATGACATACTATCTTTAGTTTACATTCTCTTTATTCTATTCATTATTTTGAGAATAATTATAATTAACAAGTAAGTATTTATTTTTTAATCAAAAAAGAAACATAAATTTATAACATATCCAAATTATTTTCTATTTAATGTACGTTAAAACATATGAAATGTTTAAACAAATGTATATGCATAGAAACAATGTGAAATGTAATTAGAGAATATTAAAATAATTGTTAAATAATTAATATAAGTGCATATTGTTATCTAATAACTTATTACATATGATCTATGTACCTTTCTCTTCCAGATTTACCTTTTGATTGAGACATTATCCTCTATGAAAATTCTTTTTTTCAATATTGTCTGAATGATAGTAAAATATACTTACTTTTAATCAACACAATTGCTTGATGAAGTAAGTTTTACTGTATAAATAAACGTTACGTTTTTTACGTTGCTCTAAATATAAGCTCAATTAAATCTTTTACTTTTGTTATTGCAATTTAACGTTTATCTACAACGTCACTAACTTATCTCAATAACCAAAGAGGATTTCATATTGGAGAATCTGCCTACGTATCACTGGTCATAATGACATAATTTTATCTTCTAACTCATAATAAATCTTCAATTAAATATAATAAATATAAATTATCTTTTTATTAAGTAAAAAATGTAAATATATACATATAACAATAATAAAATACAATTATCATTGGTTTTTCATCTTATATTTACAAAAGCTTAGCATTCAGAATAAACTGTCATGTAATTATTATAAACATTTATATAAATAAGTATCGATGACTTGTGAGACACACACATCGCCGCTATTGTAGATTGCTACACTACTACAGCTGAAGAAATACACATTTCAATTCGTTAATAGCTGGATATTTACACAATTTGTACCAAATTTCAAAAAAATCGAAGGGTGGGAGGATACGATAGAACCGTCTCCTTTTAATATCCAAAAATAAATCCTGAAACTTTTTTGAAAACAAGTAGGTATACTATTTAGAAATAGAAAAACAGTAGTTTCTTATACATTTTTTTTTTTTTTTTGTAAATTGACTAAGACAATATTTTAAAATAAACTTTTTTGTTTACAGATAATGGAATATCACAAGATTTGTAGAAAATGTAATATTAAAGAAATAATCTTCAAATTAGTTCATTATCTCAGCGAATAAATAAAAAGATTAAAAATATAAATGATTTACAATTGGCATATTCTGTTGAAACAATTTTTTTTTTTTCAATATCAGATAATTTCTTTGATTTAGGCTCTAATTATAAACTTATGTAAATAAATTGGCTGTTTGTACCGCTTGTCTGAATGATACCAAAGGTAATCTACGTAAATAGTTTTTTATTTGACTGTCGCGAATTCCTTCAATGAATTGTCGGCATAACTTTTTTTCCTGAAATTTTATAGAACTGCACATTTCATATATTTTTCGCAAATTTTTAGCATACATTTGTATCGTTTCACGTCTGTATTGTTTTCGACACATAAAACGTTTTATGTGAAGATCTATTCCAGCGTCAGGATTAAAAAATCTAAGATAATAATTAATTGTCCCCATATATGAAAGTATTGACAAATTAACTGTAGGATAACATTGTTTAAATCGCTCGTGAACATTGTCATCTATCATTTTATTAAAAACTACAAGCATTTTGTGACAAGGTACACCGACATAACTTGTTACAAATTCAAATTTATTTAACCACAAGTGAAAACTGTTATCCTTCGATAAATTGTAAGTATCAATCATTAAAAGAATAGGATTTAAATATCTAGAAATTAGATAATCATTGTCATGACTAATAGCAGATAAAACCATTTCATTGAATGATTTGAAAGAAGTTTTTCTCAATTGGCTTTTAACAAATTTATCGTTGATTCCTGTAAGAAATTGTTTGCACAAAATTTGTTCAGAATCATCTGAATTATTGAGATTTTTATATATTTTTAATAAATTATCAGCATATTTCTGTATCGTTTCTTTTTTATATTGTTTTCGTATTAAAAAACGTTTTCTGTGTATATCATTTTCACATGTTGGAGAAAGATAACCAAGATAATAATTTATTAACTCGTCGTATGAAATAACAGAAAAATTGATAGAAGGATTATTTATTTTTATTTCCAAATGAACATTATTATCAACCATTTTATTGAAAATTTTCATAATTTTATCATCCGGTACACCGATAATATCTATTACAAATTCAAAATTGTTTAACCATTCATGAAAAAGACCTTTCATCGGTGCTTTGTAAATATCTGTTATTATAAGTGCTTGATTGAAATAATAATTAATTATTTGATAATCATTTTCAAATTCAATAGCCTTTGCTACTATTTCATCGAATGATAAACATGGTGTTTTAATTAAATTAGTTTTAACATCATTATTGTAAATTCCATTAATGAATTGTTCGCATAACAATTGTTCTTCTTTACAATTTGAATTATTTAGTTTATTGTATAATTTTTGTAAATTCAAAGCATAATTCTTAATCGTTTCTTTTTCATATTGTTTTCGACAGGTAAAACGTTTATCGTGTAAATTATCATCACATGAAGCAGAAAAATAAATAAAATAATAATTTATTATCTGTTCGTACGAAAGTTCAGAGAAATTTATGCCAGGGAACGTTTGCATGACAGCCATACGTACATCATTGTCTATCATTTCATTGAAAAATTCAATCATTCTCTCATTAGATACACCAATAATATTTGTTGCATGATCGAATTTATTTAACCATTCGTGAAATAAAACTTCCTTCGTTGGATTGAATATATTTATTATTTTAAGAGCTTCATTTTTATAATGAGTCATTTCATAAGCTTGTTCAAATGCAATGGCTTTTTCAAGTTGCTGGGAGAATGATGAGAATGATGTATTACTTAAATAGTTTTTTAATTCTTCATTTCGTACACCAAATGCAAATTGGTCCAATAACTGTTGCTCTGAGATTTTGGAAAGAAAACACTTGAAATAAAATTGTTGTAAATTATCTGCATATTTAGTTAACGTCTCTGTTTCATATTGATTTCGACATTTTAAACGCAACCAATTAAAAATTGTTTCATTTTCATGTCCTAAGTATTGAGCGTAATATTTTACTGTTTCTTCATATGAAATTGTTGGCATGGGGAAAAGTTGAAAAATTGCTTTGATATTATTATGGATATCATTATCTATCATCTTAATGAAGAATTTAGTCATTTTCATACTTGGTACTTTGATATAATCTGCTACATATTCAAATTTATTTAACCATTGATGAAACATACCATTATTTTTCAATGTGTAAATATTAATCATTTTTAGTGCTTCGTTGACATAATCATTCATTTGATTGTTATCTTCAAATTCAATTGCCTTAATTACCATTTCATCGAATGATAAATTAGGCATTTCAATTAAATGTGTTCTTATAGAATTATCACGTAATCCTTTAACGAATTGTATGCATAATTCTTCTTCTGAGCTACTTATAAAACAACAATTATTAAATATTTTTCCTAAACTAGTGGCATATTTTTCTATCGTTTCTTCTTCATATTGTATACGACACAAGAGACGTGTTTTGTGCAAATCAATTTCATTCGAAGTAGCAAAATATCGTAAGTAATTGTTTATCATTTGTTGATATTCAAGTTCAGAGAAGTTGTCAGAAGAAAAAGTTTTCTTTACGTTTATATGAACATCATTATCAATCATATTTTGGAAAAATTCAATCATTTTATCATTTGGTACACTAATAATATCTGCTGCAAATTCAAATTTATTTAACCAATCACAAAACTCACCTTYTTTCTTTGGATCGTAAATATTTAAGATTGAAAGAGCTTTATTTGTATAATATGTTATTGAATCAATTGTCTGTATTGAATTATCGTTACTCATTATTTTCGAAATAGAAAAAACTTATTACCATTTAAATAGATAATGTCATGAATGTTCTTTGTTCGGACTTCTGTTTCGTCCTTACCAATATAACCGCAATTCACTTGTCATAAAGTAATTTAAAAGAAGACTTTTATATTTTAGAAACACGTATACATTTTCTATTTTCTATTATTTTCTTCACATTTATGTCAAATTAAAAATCTATTAGTTGTAATGATTAATAACAATTTCYAAATAATAAGAATATAATTAATRAGAATAAACGTTTGAAAATTTAATCAATATCTYAATGATTCAACGAATGTTTAACGACTAACTATTTAAAYCTTATTATCTATAAATTTTATGGGAAATGGGAATTTATTCAGTGTTTATTAGTCTTTGGCAGATATAATAATAAACATTAGTCACTTTGGCAAAGGTAATAATAAAACGGACAATGATCATAATAAACAATTATTGAATATCGCAAATTACAACGCTAACAAATTTAACTGTTAAATAATCTCTAACAAGATGACCTAATTTTATATATTTTTATAGGGGTGCCTCGTCCACGCGTTACTGTGGCACACAATTCAGTCCGATACTCACGTCTTTAAGTCAATGACTTTGTTAATAAACAAATAATTTGATTATAAATTGAGATGTAAACTATCCTATCTTTCAAGTTAGATTGAAACTGCACACAGTGTGCAAAATTTGATTAAAATCGGTTCACTAGTTTAGGAGTCAATTGCAGACAAACAACGTGACACGTACTTTAATCGAACATCTCAATATAAAAAGACTAACATTCGTAAAATTAGCCACAGATACATATGTTCTTCTGATTGGATGAATCTGTTGCTTTTATTGCATATAATATTAACAATAGTGAAATAGCAGAATTTGAAATTTTTTTATGTAAACAATAGAAATTGATTTGGTCATAAATGAATAGAAAAACAAAACAACAAAAAACAAGATATTAATAGTTACTTAAAAAAATGTGTTTTTTAATTGTGTCAAAATTATAAATTGCTTTAAATTTATAAACTTGTAATATTGTCAAGAAGATAATTTAATCTATGTAATGTTCTCTTTGTTCAAGTTTAAATATTCATTATTCAATGAAGTATTTATCATATTTATTGTCAGTTGTACTATCATACCTGACAAGGATTAATATAGGACATTGAAAATATTTACCTCTCTACTTCTAACTAATGGCAATAAAGTTTAAAATTGTTAGTCGACAAATAACCGATACACTGTTAAGATATCAATTGAATATTAATAATCTTATTTTAAATAACATAATAATTATTGTAACAAATTTGTTTACTTTTTAATTAACATAAAAGTAAAAAGAAAAAAAAAATCATAAGTGTAAAATATATGGTCGTTTAAACAAAACAAAAAAATAAACTCCTATAGAAATATATTTTGGAAAAGTGCAGTGTTTATTTGGTGAAATTTAAACAAAATATTACAAACAAATATCTTATAACCATTTACCTATATTGACGTTTTATATATATATATATAATATAATAATAAATAAATAAAAATAAACGTGAACAAAATTATTATATTTATATATTAATTTTTCAAAAATGTATATAATGGATCGAGAAATGTATAATTTTACATATCACGCTATTCGAATGATAGATAAATTCAATCCAACTAGGATTCATTTTCTTACTTGGTTAAATAGATTAGAATTTGTAGCAGAATATATCGGTGTACCTAATAGTAAACTTGTACCATTCATATGTTTGATGACAAGATCTCGAACCCTTGGAACACTAGTAAGATTCATATATCCTTTAAACCCTTATTACCTTCCATATCAAGAATTAATATCTGCATTCTGTAAGTATTTTGCTTATATATATCCTTTCAATAGCAGTTATGTTGCTCGATTACGTTTTATACAACGTGTACAATATGAAGAAGAAACTGTTGAAAAATATTCGAAATTTTTACATAAGTTTTATAATGAAAGCAATTATCCATATCTGACAGATCGTAAATTATTGAATCAATTTAAACATGGATTACGCAATAAAGATATAGCTAAAGTTTTGGATGGAATGCCTCACTTAAAATATCGTCAAGCAGTCAATATCGCCACTTGTATAGAAAAGTCTGAAGAAGAAGTGTAAATAAATATAAATTTTAAAAGATTAAAAAACAATTCAAATGGATTATAGACAGCAAAACATGAACAAATAAAAAAGGATAAACAAACGTGAAATTCTACATAATTTGTAATTGTTCAGATTTCTTGAAGACAATTGATTTTACTCAACCAATGACACGTAATTAGAATATTTTTTTTAAATCAATTGACAAAAAGTTTTTAAAACCAATAAAAATTATTCCATGAACAATGGTAAAACAAATTATGGTGTATTGTAAGACATCATATTACTCAATGTTAAAGGAAGAAACAACGAGTATAAAAACTTTGTTGTTTTATTTGTAAAAAGGAATATACTTTACGTTGTTGATAAAATTCAAAATTTTTGTATTGTATCTTATACAATTAGGAAATAGTATTTGACAGGAAATGCATAAAATTTTGATGTACAAACTAAACGTAAAAAAAGGAAAAAGGAGACAACGAAAAATGGTAATTTTTATTCCAACAAGAAAAAATTAATAATATAAAGTTGAAATTTGTTGTCTTAATTAAATAATAATTTATTTTTTTTAATATTTATTTAGGGATTTACCGTTTGGAAAATTTGGTTGAAATCTTTTGAATTGACAGAAAAATTATGGTCTTGGTTAATGAAGTAGTACATGTCAAGATATTGATGGATTGTGAAAAACAAAAAACCTTTTTTTAAATATGACAATGTCACATATTATTTATAAATAAGTGGCACCATTGAAAACAATTAAAATGATTCACCGTTTATTTTTAATGTAGTTTTCAATTCTTTATAATCTACATATCATTTATAATCATCAGTCACATTAATATATCAAACAAGAATTTATTATTAATGTTAACGACTATGCCATTCGATTATCCTCCTATTTACTGTATACTAATATTTGCAAACCAAATATTAGTTGTTTGAAAAATATTTCAAACGTAAATCTTTTTATTATTTATTGTAATTGTGTTAAGGTATTTATTACTGCAAACCTTTACATTATTGAATTATTAGGTCATTCAGTATTAAATGTCTCATTACTTTAAATATTTATTAATTGAAATGTAACATTTCAAAATTAATGATATAATAGAAAAGAAGAATGCATATATTATTTTTTTCATATTCGTTAAGACGTGATTTAAAATTTGAAACTTATTAACTTACAAAATTTGGTTATTTATTCTGAAAGTTACTTATAAATTAAAACAAAAACAACAAAATCTCGTTTTACTTCATACAAATGTTACTACTTATAATTCTGAACAATTGTTTAAATTACATTTTTTCTTTTTCTAATAATTCAATGATACTTTCTATAAAATATAAGAAAAATGTTTATTAGAAATAATTTTTTATTGTTTTACTAATAAGATGTTTTTAAATGCATTAACTAGCTAGTTTTATAAGTTCAAGTTTTACATTTCAAGATAATATATTGTAAAATTGTATAACATTATTTTATATTATTTTATAATAAATTTACTTTACAATTATTAACTTGTATTATTTTAGTTTAACGTACACAAATCATATTATATAATCTTATCATATAATAGTTACATAAAATATTATAATAATAATAATAATATATATAATACTTATCGAACTAACAGAGATAATCATGACTCTGTTAATAAACAAATAATTTGATTATAAATTGAGATATAAACTATCCTATCTTTCAAGTTAGATTGAAACTGCACACAGTGTGCAAAATTTTATAAAAATCGGTTCACTAGTTTAGGAGTCAATTGCAGACAAACAACGTGACACGTAATTTATATATATTAAGATATAATATTATATAATAATGCGGTAATCACATAGTTGAAAGAAGAAAAAACGATTGATCAAGTCTGTAAGACAATAAACTAAAGTAATATAGAAATCGGTTATTTTGTTCAACCTTCAAATATCAAATACTCAGAGAATTTGTTTATAATTATCAGTTATACAGTTAACTCAAGAAATTATTAATGTTAAACGTTCAATAATTATACCACGATTCTTGTTTGTATATAAAGTTAAGTTTGAATCTTTAACGAGTCGGTATCCGGTAAACAATTAAAGTATTAGTTAAATTTCTGTATTCTAATTTTTATTACAATCAAATTATACAGTTGTCTCAACATTGCTGCAACAGTGCTACGATACTGGTGCTTTTATAAATACATTTAAAAAAAAAATTTAACGTATACAGTGTTGTGAATTGGTGAAATTTGTATAAAGATCAAAGAACTTTCAATCACTAATACGTATTTACATGCTAGAAAAATAAACAAATATTTTATTTGTTTTTTCTTTTTTTTTTTTTTCAAACAATGAGTGAAACGAATAAAATATCGAACCTAGTAATAAAAGCTACAAAATATCTTAAAAAATTTGATTATAAAACTGTACACATTTTAAAATGGCTAAATGCATTTGAATTTATGTCTGATGTTGTTAAACTTAATAATTTTAGAAAGGTTGAATTTTTATTAGGTATGATAGAGAATTCGACTCTTGAAAAGGTTCAAAAATTATTATCTCCTATCGAACTAATACACGCTTCATACGAAATATTATCTGATGTATTAATTACCATGTTTTCACCTTTTGACACATATGAATCGGCTAAATATCGTTTAAATATTCGAAAACAAATCAATGGTGAATCTGCACGACATTATTCCAAGGCTTTAAGAAAATTAATTGATGAATACAGTTTTGATCCTGAAAAAGATATTCAATTAATTAGAAGATTTGTTTCTGGTTTATTAAATAGTAAAGCTCGTGAAAAATTGTCAAAAATATTGGATTTATCATTTGATACTGCAGTAGAAATTGCCACTCAAATAGAACTTGAAGAAAATGTTCCGATATTTCATACGTTACGTTAAATGAAAAAAAAAAATCAACATGGTCGACGAATTATCAAAAATTCAATAAAAAGTGGATACAACAAAAACAAAACAGGACACATAAATCTTTCATTCAGCTTAATTTTTATATCTTTGATTTCACGAAAACATAAATAATTAATAATAATTATTAAATGAACAATACAATATAATGCTATCATTAAGCTAATTGCTACAACTTAAGACGATAAGTTTATGCACTAAATATTGTTTAACTTTGTTTGATTAAAATTCAACCTATAACGTCATGTAATTTGTAAAAAAAAAATTGTGTAATAACAGATAATACGTACACATCGTTAATTTTTAAATAAAAGAAAATAATTTCTTCACCGTACATAACAGAAGAAAAATAAATCGTACGGAATATTATTCGAGATCTTTTGGGTCTTGTAAAATTCTATTTGAAAATGCAATAGGAATGCCACCCTACTTATTCCAGTAAGTGAGGGAACTAACAAACGAACAAAACAACTCAGGTAAGAGTTTCTAACATAGGTCCCACTACAACATCTAAGAAAAACCGTTAACCATCTGCATGGATTAGTTATGGGGATAGAATTTCAACTTAGAATAGGACACCAACTTCGAATGCCATGCCGTGCAACAGCATTCATTCAGATTCATTCATCCAATTCAATTCACTTCGTATCACTGCAATAATTAAACATCAAGTAAGAATAACAAGCAAACGTATTATCAAAAAATCAATTCGACTATCATCAAATTTGCAGAATAGATCAGATTAATAACTAAAATTACAATAAAATAACAAATATAGAACTGATCAAAATTATGGTTGTATAACAACCCTTTTAAATATTCATACGAAGAATTTATATCAAAAGACATGAGCTCTAAATGATCGAAGAAACTGTAAATCACCATAACTTGGTATTAAACATGATAATCTATGACTAAAGTCCCTGGTCTTTAAGACAAGTAATAATTTACTTAAATGATTCATATGTGGATTAATAAGCCCAGAAGCTTCTGTAGCTACAAATCAATTACTGTAAGAATCAAATTTATTATTCGATACGGGACACTAATAATAGGTCAGCTAATAGAATTTAAATCTTTTGAAACTAGATTTATATAAATTTACATATCATCGAAAAGAAGAGAAAAAAACAGACTGCAAAATGTTTGTCAAATAATAAAAATATAAAAACTGAAAAAACGAATGTTAATTCAGTTAAATGAAAAATGTCTCAAAATTACGAAATCTTCTACGATTTAAAAAGATATTTTTCTCTTCTAGTGTGAATTTTTGCATAAACAATGCACATTGACTTTGTTTATATTGTTTATCTTAGTTAAAAGGTAACAAAAAAAATGAGCATGCAATAAAGCTGTATTTTTGTCTGTTAACAGTAATGCTGCATGTTATTGCAATGATTAAAAATTTTAATTCTGATACAATTAATAGAATTATTATTAACTAGAAAAATTCGATAAACGAAAATTATTTAAATTAAAAAAAACAAAATAAATTCAGTTAGAATATTTTGGTAGGAATTGATGTAATACACTGTACTTCTTACATTCGATATTTTAAGTATCGATAAGTTTCTTATTCTAAACAAATATTCAACAAAATATGGGAGGATTTAAATAAACAAAATATATTACATGTTTAAAAAAATATATTAAATTAATATACAGAGAAGTAATAATAAGAATTTATTATTTATTGAAAATGATAAATGAAAAATAAAATTATTAGTTATTAAGATAAACAATATTAATTGTAATAGTTATTTAAAATAAATATATTTTTAAAAATAAGAGAGACAGAAAGAGTGAGAGAGTTCCTAGAAAAAAAAAAAAAAACTACATTTAGTTAGATTAATTCGGTAAGAATCAACATAGCACACTGTACCGTTTACATTCGATATTTTAAATATTGATAATCCCTTATCATAAACAAATATTCAACCGAATATCGTGTTAACAAAATAAACAAAATATATCACAAGATTAAAATGATTAAATTAATAATAAAAGTAATAAGAGAGAGAGAGAGAGAGAGAGAGAGAATTTGTTATTTATTAGAAACAGTCGTTAAATAAAAATGAAAATTATCAATTGTTAATTAAACAATAATACAACAATAACTATTTATTATATTAAATTTATTATTTATTATAACTTTCGAAAAAAAAAGTAAATAAATAAATAAATAAATAAAACACGTGGTAAATAATTTCTTTTTTTATAATTTCATTTTTTTCGAATATATTTTTCCATTAGACCAATCAATCAATCAACCAAAAAGAAAAAAAAAATTTATTGCTAAATCGAACATAATCAAAGAGAAATAAATCATTTTTCTGACCTGCGCTTCAATGTCGTAAATAAAAGTTTTAGAAAAAGGCTCGAGAGTAGAATTTCGAGAACCCTAGGAGAAATGTCTTCTATTCGTCTTTTCTATCCTACTAGGAAATATAAAACCTATTTGACAAAAGAATATTTCTCTCTGAATGCGATATACGCGCAAGACGTTAACAAAATTCCTGCATTCGTAACACATCTGGAATTTACCCCA
>NW_015149187.1:58060-75342 GCF_001465965.1 Polistes dominula | reverse complement strand
TGTGCAATTATAGGAGTGGCCATGAAAGAAGATTAATCCAACAATTTTTACATGGAATACGCGACGATGAACTGAAAAATTATTTAAGAGATAATTCTAGCTTATCATACAATGAAACGGTGAAAAATGCAATTGAATTTGAAACAAGGAATTATATAAAAAATTATAAAAATCAATCATCAGTTCACATTTATAATAAAGAAAATGAAGAGGAGTTTTGCATTTGGTACAATAAATTTGAGTATGTGGCAGATTCACTCGAAGTACCAGATTTTGACATGGTTCATTTATTCAATGAAATGGTGGATAATAATGTCCATATGATGGTCAGGGATGCTGATTCTTATGTCAACCTGTCCAAACTTCCATACGATGAAATTGTTGATCATTATCTTCGTTGTTTTTATCCAAATGAAGTTGATGTTCGTTTAAAATGTTTCATGTGTCGAGATCAATATGAAGATGAAACGATTACACAATATTCTCACAATTTACACAGAATATTTAATAAATGTTTTTTTTCAAATCGCCAAAATGAATATATTTGCAGAAAATTCATCAGTGGGCTCCGTGACGAGAATGTGAAAGCTAATTTAAGTGGAATGCATAACTTAACTTACCCTGAATTAGTACAGAAGGCTACCGAAATAATGTGTAGTTTTGATAATATTGTATAAAGTAAGCATACTATTCATTTATGTATGCAACATTATCATGTGTTCTGAGACGAGAAAAATAAATTGTCAGTAAAATATACTAGACAGATAGTAATGGAGTTTCTAACGTAAGAAAGTGTAGGAGATTGGTCAAATAATTTGTACAGTCGCATTACGATTGAATTACTTACAGTGAAATATTAAAGATGTATCAAGCAAAATAAATGTAAAATGGAAGTTTACGCATAGTTATAAAATGCGTACTCGTCTTATTAAATTATTTTTTTTTTTTGTATTTTCTTTATAAGAATATATTACATTTCAAACAAGAAAGATCGTTTTACTTAACTAAACAATCTTAAACGTTATCCGAATTCCTTTTTTTTCTTTGTCAGATATACTTTCAGAAAACTAATTAAAAACAACACTAACGTTAGGACTGAATAATTGAATTATGTATAAGGAAAGTCTTATTAGAACTTTTAGGCATACTTATTGAAAGCAGACGATGACAATATTTACAACCTATCGAAATATTATTAGAATTATTAATTGTTATCCAAATATTACGAACATATGTATATATTAATATTCAAGATCTCTTTAAATATTTAAAATAAAAACATAATCAGAAAAGTAGTGTAACTGTTCATATTGTTCCACGTTTAAATTTGCTATACTTCACTAAATTTGTATTGTGTTCACTGTTAATTTTATTATTGTTTATACAGATGATTTATGAAGGACGCTAAATAAATTCCCCTCTCCACTTCTATCTAGAAGAAGATACATTTAAATAGTTAGTTGTTGAGAATACATAAATTCGTTAGGATATTATTTGAAGTTTTCATCCTCTTCTTAAGTTAACAGTATAATTTTGTAAAGAATCTTTCATATACATTTTTATCAAATAAGTCGGTTTAATTACTATATAAATAGTTTGTTACTGTTACTGGTAAAAAAAAATCAAAAGTTTAATATCTCAAGTATTAAAAGATTTACTATTTAAGAGGAATTATTAATATAAGTATTATCTGCATTAAAAATAATGGACAAGGACAATTCATTACAAAAAGATATATTTTATTTTCGTAATCAAGCTCTTTCAATGATGGATATTTATAAACCACTAGAAAACATACAATTTGTAGAGTGGTTAAATAGATTTGACTATGTAAAAGACAAGATTAAAGTACCATCCGATATTATAAGAGAGTTATTTCGTACAATGATTGATAATAGAATCCACGATTATGTGCGTAAAGACTTATTCGATGATGAAAAAAACGACTTAGAAATTGATCTTCCATACAATTCGTTATGGCTCACTTACCTTGGTAGCTTACATAAAGAAGCCGAATATGTATACAATTACCGTTTTAAAAATCGTAAACAATTTGAAGATGAAACGATTGAGGAATATGCTGATAATTTAGAAAAAATGTTTTATAAATGCCATGATATATCNTGCAATCCACGTGCTCAACTTTCTTGCTAAACGCAAGGTCACTGTGCTTACTTGGTCTAGTGCGCTGCTCCACCCTCATCGGTAGAATGAGCACAAGGTGTGCATGGTGTGGGAGTTAGTACGGTCGCTGCGCTAGTGGGCGGGTAACCGGGCTAATTTCTTTTTAGGTTGTGATTCAACTCCGGAGGCAACCTCCGTTGAGTCGTGCGTGCTAAGTGGATGTGACAGTGCTGGATGTGTGTGATCTGGGAAACTTCGCCCCAGATCGTCCGGGGTAGGCGTAAGACAATGAAATCCCGTGACGTGGAGATACTGTCTGCCCACACCCAACGGTTGAAACAATAATCGGGAGGTTTTTTAGTCGGTAGGCGACGAGCAGGTCGAATCCGACACTTCTTTGGGTAGCGGGCCCAGGGAGCCTTTGGAAGGTTTTTCCTCCTGACGAAACAAAAAAAAAAAAAAGAGGTCACTGTGCTTTCACACCCACCTTATTCTCCAGATTTGGCCTTAAATTAAAAAACCGTTTCGCAACGGTTGCGGAGATCCAACAACGCGTGACCTGAGTGCTTCAAGCAATTCCACAAGAAGCGTTTGCTGACAGTTTCCAACTGCTGTACAACTGATATCAGAAGTGCATTGTAGCCAATGGCGATTACTTTGAAAATCAGTAAAGGTATTTTGTTTGTAACTCTTGTTTCCTATGTTTCCTGAGACCATTCATCGAACTTTTCAGACGCATCTTGTAGTTCCCCGAGTTGTGGTATTTTTTTTAGTAATCCCAATACTATATCTTTTTTTATTTCATGTAAATTGCGAGATAACTCGTCTGTAATCCGACATAAGAAATATTGTCGTCATGAGATAACACGTCCATGCCAACGAAGCGGTTAATAAAAGAAAATGCAAAAACAACAATTCTCATGATCCATCTGTAATCTGTTAATATTATGTATTTCTAGTAACAATTTTCCACCTTCAAATAAAGTACTGTAATCCTTAGATTCACAGAATATAAACATATAACAAATAATTCAAAATATTATAATAAACACATGTTTCAAAAATATAACAATTTTTTAAGTTCATTACCAAAAGTATAAAGTGTTTCATTAGTGTAAATGAAAGGTGTAGTATGAAATTTTTAAAATAACGATTAACAAGATTGAATCAGTAAATGTTTGGCATATTTGTTGATATTTAAATCTATTATACTTTTTCAACTATTTATAATACTCGATAATATTGATACCTTGATAAAGGACATATTTAAAGACCGTTTATCTTTCCTGTATCTAAACAGTTCAATTTAAATACACATAATTGTTTAACCTACTTCGAGTAGTTAAAGTGTAATACAAAATATCAGTATTTCTCATTTTATTAACAGTATACATTTATTGTCACAATTTTCCATCTGAAATAATACAACAGTACGATACTTCATTTAATAAATTATAATAAACGAAAGTAATAATTCTAAATATAAAAACATTCAAATATTTTCATAAAGATATAACAGTTTCTTTTGAGGATGAATTTTTAATAATTCATAGTTAAAGAAAAAAAGTATATAAAGTGTTTTTATTGGTGAAAGGTGTAACAAAAGAACTTCAAACAAATTATCAAATTACTCGTTGTAATAATCAAAAGTTGTTATTGTTGATTTAAATATTGACTATGGATGAAGTAATAGATTTAGCAGAACAAGCAATTAATTTAATGTCCAGATTTAGCCCTGGTGATGATTTTCTTGAATGGTTAAATTATTTCGAGTACGTAGGAAATTATCTTGATATAAAAGAAGAAATAGAGGCTAATTTTTTATTATTAATGATCGATCCTTCAGTTTATGACAATTTGGTATTTATATTAAGACCTTATCATCCTTTAGAATTTTCATATAAAGAACTCATATTAGTGCTGGAAAACATATACTCACCTTTTCAAGGAGAAGCTGCAGCTGAATATCGTTTTATGATTCGAAATCAAATTAACAATGAATCTGTTGCTCATTATGCGAGTGCTTTAACATTGATAATTAATGAATGCAGCAGAGAATTTTACACAACTGAGACTTTAATTAATCGATTCATAAATGGAATCAAATGGGAGGAAGCTAGAAATCGATTATTAAAAGAACAAAATTTAACATTCTATGATGTAGTATTAATAGCTCAAGAAATAGAATTAGACTCTTTAGGAATTTGCCATTGCCACCAATCTAGAAATCCAAATTACAGCGAGATGACAACATGAAAAAGATTATATGCCTGTTTAACAATAAAAATATATACAAATTGATGATACGAATATTTGTTCTCATACATTAATTTTTCTGTAAACTTTTATAAAGTACATTCATTCATTTCATAATTGTATCTTATTAGTTGTGAAAATATATTGATTTTCTTTTTTTTTTTTTTAAATGTATATTATTGTTTTTAATAATTTTCCCTGATGAAATAAATTAATTGTTAACAATTTATGAAATTTATATTTCTTGTAAATTATATTATATTACTAGCTAACCTGGCAAACGTTGTTTTGCCATATAAATTATTTCTAATGATTATTTTGATAGTCAAATAAAAAATTAGTAATTTATTGTGCGTGGGGATGTGTTCTATTCTTGAAAGAGGAATTGGAAAGCTGTGAACGATGACGGCCTATAAAAATAACAAAACACCAAACATCCATTTTTTCAATTCATTGTACTTAATTATCTTAATTAATATATTTATAATAATATATCTATCACTAATTATAACAATAAAAATTTCTAATTACCAGAGGACTTCCATGTTGAAGGAATCTGCGTAACATTCCGCGCCATTGCATCAAAACGTCACGCCCCACCATGCCATCAAAAAAAACCAATGAACGACGAGTGCGGGGACACGAATCATCCCCTCCCTCAACTAAAATCTTACCTGTGAGCGTCGTGCTGGGTAGAATACCTGAAAAAATCGCGCAATTTTTCTGCTGGATGTCTGCGACGATACACCTAAGACGAGACGAGAGAAAGTTTAAGACGAGACGAGAGAGCGAGAGGACGGCCATGTGCGTAGCCATGGTTGATCAAGAATATTGTAGGAAAATCATAACCAGGATTTTGATGTCGCGAGGCTTTTCCCTGTATATAATAAAACAACATACTGAACCACGCTGTTTGATTCATTTTTGTTCTAACCCTTCTTTGCTCATCTCTAGCAATTAATTACCGGAGGACTCCATGTTGGAGAAATTTGCGTAAACACTTCTAACACGTGTTGTGATCTGTTTTAATGGGGATGTATTCCTACATCTATGCTTTGAAAAGTTTGATGATAATAAAAAAAATAGAAAAATAACGAAAATAAATGTATTGAAATTATAATATCTGAAAGAGTTTAAGTTATGCTTAAAAATTGACTACTTAAACTTGATTACTTTTAAATAGGAATTGAGAAGGTAATATATCATGTGTTTTAAATTTGTTCTTGATGAATACATATATTTATTTAATATTGAATACAATAAGTAGTTTTTATGAAATATTACAAATATAAATGAAGACAAATATAAAAGTTACATTATTATTTTAACGATTTTGTGATACATAGCCTTAAATATATTTATTAAAAGTTGTCTTTTCAGAAAATATTATAGTTCTTACAATACTTAACTATTTAAATATAACTGTTTATGTATGTTAAGACCTACTTTAACATTATAAACTAAAAATTACCTATTGGGACAACACAATTAATCCCTTCTTACATAAATATCATAAATCAGTAGTGTTTTATCAGGACAATATATTAATAAATACTTAATAATATTGATAAATAATTATTTGTATATATGAATTATTAAAAATTGAAATTTATGTTCAATTAATGTTCAATGATTTTTATGTTTTATCTTTTTTGTTTTATTAAAAGTTCAGATTGGCAAATTTAAACTAATAAACGTCATTCCGTGTATGTGTGTGTCTATTATTTCTACAGAAGTTTACAAAAGTTTACATGAGATTTATATTCCTGAACACATACATAGATATAATTTTACATCATGCATAAAATTTTCCTTACGTCTATTTTAAGTGATAATATTCAAACAAAAAATCTCAATTGACATAATTTATTAGTTGTTAAGTAATTGAGTGGCCATTGTCACTATTTGACTGAATGGTAATCCTCGAATTGTACGCAATTGATTTCTTATACTATTTTCTGCTAGTCCATTAATGAACTGATTGGATAATTCTTCATGAGATCTATTTTCACGATTGCACAGAGAATATATTTTGTATAAATTATGAGCATACTGTACAATCGTTTCTTCTCTAAATTGTCTACGATACCTAAAACGTACTTTGTGCGCATCAACTTCAGAAGGTGAGAAAGAACGAAGATAATAAATTATTATTATGTCGTAAGGAAGTTCAGCAAACTTTATAGTCGGAAATTTTGTCTGGACAAACGCATGGACAGAAATATGTACCATTTGATTGAATAATTCAAGCATTTTGTCAGATGGTACATTGACAATACCTGTTACATACTCGAATTCATTGAACCAATCATAAATAGTATTTGTCATCTTCAGATGGTATTTATTAATACTTAATAAAACTCGATCTATATAATACATTAGATTTAATTTTGCATATTTAATGGCTTCATTTACCATTTGCTCGAATGATGTAAAATTACGTTGACTTAAATGAATTTTGATGTTATCGTCACGTATTCCATTATAGAATTGTTCGTATAATATATTTTGATTTCGCATTCTAAAACTACACTTATTAAATATTTTTGTTAAATGTGAAGCATATTTTTCTATTGGCTCACAATCGTATTGCTTTCGAGCAAAAAAACGTATTCTGTGTAAATATTTTTCTTTGTTAGCACTAAACAAGTAAAGATAGATATTTGTTATGCCTTCGTATGACATAAACGAAAATAAAGGAGAAGAGTTTAAATCGAGTGAATTATCTCTAACAAATGAATGGGTATTATTAGTTACCATATTATTAAAAAATTCAAGCATGATGTTTTCTGGTACCCTTATAGCATCTGCTACAAATTCAAATTTATTTAACCAAGCATAAAAAAAGCCTTTCGTGTCTTTATCGTACATGTTAATCTTTAAAAGTGCTTTATTAACATAATACGGTGTTACATCAGATCCATAAAATTCAATTGCCCTTAACACCTTATCTTGGAATGGCATTTGTGGAATATCTTTTAAATAATTTTTTAGTGTTTCATCTCGAATTCCATTTACAAATTGTTCGCATAAAGTTTCTTCCAAACGATTTTCATAAAAACTGTTCATAAATAATTTTTTTAGAAAAAAGGCATATTCTTCTATCGACTCTTGTTCATATTGTTTTCTCGAAGTAAAACGATGGCGGTTTATATCTATTTCCAAAAAGGAAGCAAAACAATGAGTATAAAGTTCTGTTATTATATCGTATGGTAAGTCAGCAAAATTGGTATTCGGGTAAACCCTCTGGGCATTTTCATGAGCATCATTATCCACCATCTTATTGAAAAATGCAATCATCTTGTTGTCCGGTACCTCTAAAGAATCTGCTACGTGCTCAAATTTATTTAACCAATCATAAAAATTAATTTGCTCATTTAAATTGTATTTGTTCATCTTTAAAACAGCTTGATCAACATAATACGCTATTGAGTTAAATTTATAAAATTGAATAGCCTTTGATACCATTTCATCGAATGATAATCCATTAATACTACGTAAATAACTTTGGATATCATTTTCTCTTAGCCCATCAATAAAGTATTGACATAATTCTCTTGAATTTATTGTATTATTGCAATTTGGAAATATTTTTCGTAAATTATTAGCATAGCTTTTTATTGTTTCTTTTTCATATTGAGTTCTATACATAAGTCGAGTTTTATGTAAAATATGTGCATCTACTGAATAAATAAAAAATAAGTAATGGTTTATTAGTTGATTGTACGTAAATCGAGTTAAATTGATTCTTGGAGCTTTCCTTTTAATGTATGCATGAACATTATTACTCACCATTTTATTAAAGAATTCAATCATTTTATTATCTGGTACGCCGATACTATCTGCAACGTAGTCAAATTTATTTAACCAATGCGTAAATATATTTCTATCCTCTAAACTGTAAGTATTAATCATTGATAAAGCTTGTTCCAGATAATACGTCATTCGATTGCTTTTTAAAAATTCAGAAGCCTCTGTCACTGTATCGTTGTATGATAAACTAGGAAATAATAATAAATATTCTTTAAGTTCACAGTCTTGAATACCTCGAATAAATTGATCTTTTAATACTCTTATTTTGTCATTTTCATGAAAATGACATCTCTCGTGCATTTCTAATAAATTTCTAGAATATTCTAATATTGTCTCTTCATTATATTGATGTCGGCAAAGAAATAATGGTATATGTAAATTTAAATCACCATTAAAGTAATGTAGGAATATTGTTTTTATATTCATATATGATAGTTCCGAAAAATTTAGAGAAGGGTATCCCTTCTTGACTTTCTCATGGATATCATCATTAACCATCGTAATGAAGAATTCGACCATTTCATTATTTGGTACGGAAATAGTTTTTGCAACATATTCCAATTCATTGAACCACATATTAAACTTCGTGCAATCGTTGATGCTATCGCAAGGTGTTATCATTCCAAGTGCTTGTTGTACATATGCAGCCATTTTATTATCTTTGAAGTCCTTAATTTATCGTTAAAATGATAACACTTGATATTTCTTATTGTCTTTTGTTCTAAATATTATTTCACTTTTGTCAATAATCGCAATTTACTTTTAATATAAAATAATTCGAAAGTATTTTCTTTTCCGAAAAGAAACACACGTGTACGTTTTATATATATATATGTATATATAATTTATTATATTATATAAATTAAAAGAGTATTTTTTAAAAAAACTGTCAATATTAGAAATACTATTTATGAATAAGCTCAATAATCAACTTATTGTATATTTTCAATTCCAACACAATGAAAATATCAAAACCTATATGATACTTCTCTATGCCATGAATTTTGTACAAACTTGAAATCCAACAAATTTCTTTGTTACCTCCTATCTCGAATGATGCTACGAATATTTTAATTTCAATTTGAATTTTTTCTTTTCAATCAGCAAAGCTTTTTAAATAGCTTTTTAAATTTCCAACCACTTCATACACTCAAAAACTAATGTGCTTTGTATCAATAAAATCGTTTACAAAAATTCTTAATTCTATCGTGCCAATTACAATTCTATACAAGGTATATGTTTAAAATCAGAAAGTATTGCTTAACACGAACAATATTACAAATTTGATTTAAATATTAAAATTGACTTTGCGCTATTGTGTTTATAAGAATATTATCAAACGATAACTCGAATTTATTTGCTCTTCTTATGAATATTTTCAAATCAGTTGAAAGAAAATTCTTGTAATATCTGAGGAAAACAAAAATAAACAAATAAATTAATACATAATACACATTAATAACAATGTGTGGTTACTTTTAATTCACTTGATTTAATTTTACTTATTTCTCAGATTCATTATTAGTATTTCATTATTAGGTTTCAGATGAACACGTGGTCAAGATATGATCGAAAGCATGCAGCGGTTAAATATACTTGTTCTCAATTAATATTAAATAATATTAATAATAAATTAATAGGTTCTATGAAACTTACGTTTTTATGAGATTTTCTCCTGATGAATTCCGGGGTAATTAATAAAAAATAAATAATGTTTTATAATATTCTATATAATTCGATACCACGACTGCTTCTTTCGATGCTGTAACTACGATGGTCGAAACAGAACTAAAAAATACGTTTAAAGTACTATAGTCAGTTAGTAACCATAAACTATCTAGTCATAATACTTACACCAAAATTATGGAGAGTATAGATAAGAAGTCAGTAACATCTCTTATGGGAAAAATTTGAAAAAGTAGGAATCCTGTAGGAGGGATGCGCCATTCATATTCTGCTCATGTGCCATTGACTGAAAATTTTCGGGGACCGCTTGAATTTATAATAATTTTTTCGTGTAACCTATTCTATATTAATATAAATTTGTAATTATCATTAAATATAGTTCATTTTTTCTTTTCTGTATTTGATGCAATTCATTATTTCATAATTATTTCAATGTTTAAATCATTCGCGCGCAAAATCGAGTTCCGGTTCCCCAGCAAATCACCTACGAAAAAGTGTCTATTAGCGTTTTTTATAAATAATAATTCGAAAAGCTTCAAGAATTGCGCTGGTGTAGACACTTGGTATGGTATAAATGTAGCAAATGTAAACAAATTGAAGTATGCCAAATTATGTAATAATGTAGTAAATATAATCTTCAAAAATTATTCTGAGAAAACGTGTAGCTAAAGTGATTTTAATTCGTCAACTGTGAATAGTACATTTATTGATTTTTTATCATTTAATTTTATGAAAAAGTATGTGAATAACAAAATAGTTTTGGATAAAATTTATGTTGTAAAATTTGTTTTCCTTGTTTATTTCTCAATCCTACTATAATAATATTTGGCGCTTCCTTTAAAATTTAACTTGAAGCTACAGTAGCGCCACCTTAATTAAATCCATTTCTACGGACCCTTTTTTATTTACAGAGATGTTACTCCTTATCTCTACACTCCATACTTCTGGGTAAAGAATTTTCCTAATGATAAAAAAGAAGAATTTTGTAATCCGTCCGCCATATAACGACCTTTTTTTTTTTTTTAGGTCCTCAAGTCCATTTTCATATCTTTCTTTTTCCTATTTTCTGTTGTTCAGGTTTGTCCTGGCTTTTGATTGGCTTCCAAGCTATTTTCATTTGTTATAATTATGTACTGCTTCATTTGGTGACTACAGCCAGGTAACAAATGAAAATAGCTTGGTAACTAATCAAAAGCCAGGACAATCCTGAAAAATAGAAAATAGATCCCAGAGCCTTTAGCTTGTCTGATCGACACAGGGCCGTACAATTATCAAACACACAGAAAAATTATCATACTTGTAATTTAACGAATTTTGGATTAGACGCTTCTGATTTCCACATTTGCAGAATTTTTTTAGATTTTCAAATCTGCAAAAAGAGTCAAAGTAGCAACTTTTGCAAACTTGATGACCTTTTGTTTTGTTTTTAGGTCCTCAAGTCCGTTTTCATATCTTTCTTTTTCCTATTTTCTAATTTTTCCTATTCTCTTTCCTACGTGGCTTATAAAGATTGGCTCCATTTATAAAGGCTTTTTTCCATAGCAGAAAACATTGCTAGTGACGAAAGAAATCGTCTAGATCCAGAGCGACTGGACAAATTGATTTTTTTCAAGTACCTTCATTTTAAATATTGGTATATATAAATGTACAATTGGTATTAAATTGAATAAAATAGCATATATTTAACATTTGAAATAATACATTGTTGCATATTGGTGCCTTGATCAGTACTATGTTATTTATTCTATCGTAAGGAGGAGTTAAAGGAATGTGAGTTGTAAATCAATTGTTGTTGTTTAACATTTAATAATTTGGGGAGCACTTTTGCACCCCTGGTTGTATGAGTTGTTTATGTTGATGAAGGCGAGTATAGGCACCGGCATGATTGCAGCGCCATGGTAGCGCCATGGTAGCGCCATGGTATCTGTGGAACTAAAAGACGCTGCTGCTGAGGTTTTTAATATCTAAACGTATAGGGCTTTGCGATAACAATTTATTTTTGTTATTAAAAACATTGTTGTTACATATTTTTTATTAGTATAGGCACCGTGCGAAGTCATGGTAGGGGAAGCAGAAATGTACACTAGCGCACGCAGTGAATAACTTTGGCAGTAAAAGATGGTGTTTTTTATTTTGGTGTTCACAAAACATACGTGTGACTATTAATAATTTTATGATATTTTTATAAAAATGTATAATAGATATTAAAAACCTCAGCAGCAGTGTTAATTAGTCAAAATTCATTTAACAAATTATTCATCAATGACTGGTAAAGGTCTGAGTTTGGTGATTGGCCGGTCAAAAGTACTTGTAGAGATTTTAACAGTGGCGACACGAACATGGCCATCTTTCCCTGGATGAACTTTAAGAACACGTCCTAACGGCCATTTAGTAGGAGGATACTTTTCATCAATGATTAGAACTAAGGCTCCTTGTTGGAGTTCAGGAAGCGTCTGATTCCATTTATAAATACGTTGATAATGTTGCAAGTACTCTTTTGTCCATTTTTTAAGAGGAAAACCGCCCGCCATGCAGAGTTGATTAACTTGTTTCACTGTTTCCTGTGCTTTTTGGATGGTATCTGCACCATCAAAGATATCTTTAACGTATCGTCCTTCAGTTAGAGTTGCAATAGCTAGAGAATACTTTGATCCTTCGTCTTCAATTAGCTGTTGCACTGCTCGTAGTGCCAGAAAAGAAGCGCAAGCCATTCCATAGGTTCCAATAGTTAAAATGACATAATTAAAAAACACATTTTTTTAAGTAACTATTAATATCTTGTTTTTTGTTTTTTTGTTTTTCTATTCATTTATGACCAAATCAATTTCTATTGTTTACATAAAAAAATTTCAAATTCTGCTATTTCACTATTGCTAATATTATATGCAATAAAAGCAGCAGATTCATCCAATCAGAAGAACATATGTATCTGTAGCTAATTTTACGAATGTTAGTCTTTTTATATTGAGATGTTCGATTAAAGTACGTGTCACGTTGTTTGTCTGCAATTGACTCCTAAACTAGTGAACCGATTTTAATCAAATTTTGCACACTGTGTGCAGTTTCAATCTAACTTGAAAGATAGGATAGTTTACATCTCAATTTATAATCAAATTATTTGTTTATTAACAAAGTCATTGACTTAAAGACGTGAGTATCGGACTGAATTGTGWGCCACAGTAACGCGTGGACGAGGCACCCCTATAAAAATATATAAAATTAGGTCATCTTGTTAGAGATTATKTAACAGTTAAATTTGTTAGCGTTGTAATTTGCGATATTCAATAATTGTTTATTATGATCATTGTCCGTTTTATTATTACCTTTGCCAAAGTGACTAATGTTTATTATTATATCTGCCAAAGACTAATAAACACTGAATAAATTCCCATTTCCCATAAAATTTATAGATAATAAGRTTTAAATAGTTAGTCGTTAAACATTCGTTGAATCATTRAGATATTGATTAAATTTTCAAACGTTTATTCTYATTAATTATATTCTTATTATTTRGAAATTGTTATTAATCATTACAACTAATAGATTTTTAATTTGACATAAATGTGAAGAAAATAATAGAAAATAGAAAATGTATACGTGTTTCTAAAATATAAAAGTCTTCTTTTAAATTACTTTATGACAAGTGAATTGCGGTTATATTGGTAAGGACGAAACAGAAGTCCGAACAAAGAACATTCATNTACCGTTTTAAAAATCGTAAACAATTTGAAGATGAAACGATTGAGGAATATGCTGATAATTTAGAAAAAATGTTTTATAAATGCCATGATATATCAAACAATAATGAAATATTAAAAGAACATTTCTGCAATGGAATCTTTAACGATAATATAAAAAGTAATTTAGAAAATAATTCTTCATTATTATTTGAGGAAATTAAAGAAAAGGCCATTGAACTCGAAAAATTATACGATGTGAATAAATTAGTAGAAACAGCTCTTTCAGAAATGGATATTTTACAAGTATCGAAGTTACCTAAATTTCATGAGTGGATAAACGATTTCGAGTACTTTGCAGACAAGCTTAAGGTACCAGAAAATAAAATGGTTGAATTTTTTTACAAAATGATTGATAATAAAATTCATACTTATGTCAGGGGAAGTTTATCTAGTGTCAACTTACCTCAACCAGTAAATTACGAAGACGTCAGGAAGCTATACATCAACAAAATATATTCTAGCAATGAAGTATTATTCAATAGAAACCGTTTGCAACATAGAAAACAATATATACTGGAACCGTTAATAAAATACCTTAACAGTATGAAGAAAATTTATGATGAGTGTAGTTATGCAGCAAACGATACTTTATACGAAGCTATCTACTCTGGATTGCACCTTCACGAAATCAAAAATGAAGTACGCAACATTGAAGAACAAAATTTTAGTACATTTGCATTAAAAGCTTGTGAAATAGAAAAAAAAGAAATGTTATGTAGAGTTGTAACATTAGCTTCATCAAAAATGGATCGTTTCGAATTAGATACTGGAAAAAATTTTTTATCATGGCTAAATAAATTTGAAGATATAGCAGAAATGATCAAGGTACCAGACAACCTTATGGTTGAGTTTTTTGAAAATATGATAAATAAAGCCACTCATCAGATCGTCCAAAAGGAATGCTCTATTGAAAATTTATCCAATCATTCATACAAAGAGGTAGTATGCTTTTACGTGCGTCATTTTTCTAGAGATAAAGAAGATTTATACATAGAACGTTTCCGGTATCGATTTCAATATCCGAAAGAAACGATTAAGAAATATGCTACTGAATTAAAGAAATTATTTAGAAAGTGTAAATTCGAAAATCGATTAAAAGCAAGTTTAGTCAAACGTTTCATTGACGGAATTTACGACAGGGAAATAAAAATGTACTTAAAAACATTTTCTAACTTAACATTTGAAGAAGCGCTAGAAAAAGCACWTAATCCTTTAAGAAATACACTACGTGATTATTTAAAACAAGCTCTTTTAATGATTCATACTTGCGAGTCAGAGTCTAAGGATGATTTTTTTACATNCTTTCTTCTTCCAATGAAGATAATATACACCTACAACGTTTCATGTCTCGAAAGCAATATGAAAATGAAACGATTGAGAAATATGCTGATAATTTTCGGAAGTTATATAATAAGGTTAATAATGTACATTTTTCGGAAAAAATGTTATTCAATCAATTTTTCAATGGTATTTACAATAATTATACAAGAACTTATTTAAGTGAATTTTTTGGCACATCATTAGATGAACTAGTTGAACAAGTTATTACTTTAGAGACTACTTTGAAAAAAGATAATGATATTATTCTTTATCTACATAAAGCAGTTGCATCAATTAAGATTTATAATTTACGTAAGGAAGGTGAATTTTATGAATGGCTTAATAAATTTGAATATGTAGCGGATTCTATTAGGGTACCAGATAAAATGATGGTTGAATTTTTCAAGAATATGGTAGATAATAATGTTCATACGTATGTCAAGCAGATTAACCCTGATGTAGATTTCTCCAATTCATCCTACGAAGAAATAACAAAATTGTATCTTTGTACTCTTTCTAAATCTAATGAAACTGATTCGTATAGAAAACGTTTACAATGCCGAAATCAATATGAAGACGAAACGATAGAACAATATGCTGATAATTTAGAAAAAATACATAATAAATGCAATTTTAAACGACAATTGAATGAACCTTTACGAAAACAATTTTGTAGAGGAATCCGCAATAACGTATTAAAAGAACATTTAGATAAATTTCCTGGCATATCATACAAGGAAACGCTAGTAAAGGCCATCGAATTTTTAAAACCTAAGGAAATGAGTGTGTATGTAAATCTTGCTCATTCATTGATGGACATATACAATCCAAAGGGTGAAATGAAATTTGGTGAGTGGTTTAATAAATTTGAGCATGTAGCAGATATGATAGTTGTACCAGAAGATAAAATGATTACATTCTTCAATGAAATGGTGGATAATGATGTTCATAAGCAGGTCAAGAAGGAATACTCTAAAGTCAACTTCTCTGAACTTTCATACGAGGAGATAATAAACTATTACATTTCTTTTTTAACTAAATTGGATAATATTACTTTTCATAGGAATCGTTTTCAGAATCGATATCAATATGAACAAGAAACGATAACTAATTATAGTCGAAGCTTAGAAAAAATATTTGTTAAAACCTTGTATGTAAATGATCATTGTCGATTGTGTTTTCAATTTATGAAAGGAATCTTCAACGATGAAATAAGAACCACTTTAAATCAACATAATCTAAATACATTCAAACGAATGGTAGACAAAGCTATTGAAATGGAAAAATTGATCAAAGAAAGAGAACAATTAAGAAGTTACCTAGAAAAGCGCAAAAATTATCTTGAACAGTAGGTGCAATAAACCAAAAAAAAAAAAACAAAAAAAAAAGAACAATCGTGACGAATTGAGTGATAGAAGATATGATAGTATAGATGGGAATCATGTGAAGGAAATTATTCTGAAAGCTCTGAAAGAAAACCATGAATCGTTTAATAAAAGGAGGACTGTTGCAACACGATTTAAAAAGGGTGATATGGTTGAGATCTAACTAACGCAATTTGGACTCGGATTAAAGCTACAAGTGGGGAAACATGAAGACGTCAAAAGCGACCGATTCAACGAAACGGTGGTTCAAGAAGAAGAAGAAGAAGAANTTCCAATTTTCGATCCAGTAATGGCAGGTACCTTTTATATGTGGCTGAACAAATTTGAATTTGTAACAGACTTGATTAAGGTTCCGGACGAGTTAATGGTTGAATTCTTCGAAAAAATGATAGACAGTCAGATCCGTACATTATTAAAGCGTCAAGTTCCCTCGAACATCAAATTTTCTGAACAGCCATACGACACAGTGTTAGACTATTACATTAATTTCTTTTCTTTGCCTCAAGAAAATCTAAACGAAAAAAGATTTTTGTGTCGATTAAAATATGAAGGAGAAACATTATCTAATTATGCTAATAGATTACATAAAATATATAATAAGTGCTGCTATAGAGAACACTACGAAAGATCATTGCACGAACAATTCTTATTTGCAGTAGACAACGATGAAATGAAACAAAATTTAAAGAGGTTTCGGATATTTCCATTTGCTGAAACAATAGCATATGTCACTGAATCAGAAAGAAAAGAAAATATAACTCGTTATGTAAGCTTGGCTTTTGAACACATCAAGATTTACAATTTAAAAACTGAAATCTTATTTATAAGATGGCTAAATTATTTTGAAAGTTTGGCAAATTATCTAAAGTTTCCAGACGAGTTAATGGTTGATATTTTTGAAAAACTGCTGGATAAAGATATTCATACGAATGTCAAGGAGACTTTCTCCATTCTCAAC
>NW_015149187.1:0-30129 GCF_001465965.1 Polistes dominula | reverse complement strand
TCGGCCCATTACCGGCATTTATTATCGGCCCATTACCGGCATTTATTATCGGCCCATTAATGGCAGTTATTATCGGCCCATTACCGGCAGTTATTATATTATATATATAAATATTATATAATATTTACAACTTATCAAAATATTATTAACATATGAAGATATGAATATTAAAGATCTCTTTAAATATTTAAAATCAAAACGTAATCAGAAAAGTAGTGTAACTGTTCATATTGTTCCACGTTTAAATTTGTTATACTTCATACATACAATCAGTATTGTGCTCACTGTTAATTTTATTATTGTTTATACAAAAGATTAATGAAGGACGCTAAATAAATTCCCCTCTCCACTTCTATCTAGAAAAAGATACATTTAAATAGTTAGTTGTTGAGAATACATAAAATCGTTAGGATATTATTTGAAGTTTTCATTCTCTATTTAAGTTAACAGTATAATTTTTGTAAAGAATCTTTCATATACATTTAAAAACATCAATTTACTAAATTTCATACATTATTTTATACAGTATATACATTTTTATCAAATAAGTCGGTTTAATTACTTGATGAATAGTGTGTTACTGTTGCTGGTAAAAGAAAATCAAAAGTTCAATATATCAAGTATTAAAAGATTTACTATTTAAGAGAAATTATTAATATAAGTATTATCTGCATTAAAAATAATGAACAAGGACAATTCATTACAAAAAGATATATCTTATTATCGTAATCAAGCTCTTTCAATGATGGATATTTATAAACTAGAAGGAAACATACAATTTGTAGAATGGTTAAATAGATTTGAGTATGTAGCAGGAAAAATGAAAGTACCACTTGATAAAATGAAAGAATTTTTTCTTACAATGATTAATAATACTACCCATAAATATTTGCGTTATGTAATAGAGGGCTATGAAGAATATTTGCAATTTCCATACGATATGTTATGGCACGCTTACCTTCGTCGTTTAGATGAAGGAGACTTTGATTTACACAAATTTCGTTTGGAACATCGTAAACAATATGAAGATGAAACGATTGAGGAATATGCTGATAATTTAGAAAAAATGTTTCATAAATGCGATGATAAATCAAACAAACATAAAATATTAAAAGAACATTTCTGCAAAGGAATCATTAACGATAATATAAGAAGTAATTTAGAAAATAATTCTTTATTATTATTTGAGGAAATTATAGAAGAGGCCATTAAACTCGAAAAATTATATGATATAAATAAATCAGTAAAAATTGCTCTTACAGAAATGGATATTTTACAAGAATCGGAGATGGATCATTTTCATGCGTGGATAAACGATTTTGAGTACGTTGCAGACAAGCTCAAGATACCAGAAATTAAAATGGTTGAATTTTTTAACAAAATGATTGATAATAAAATTCATACTTATGTCAGGGAAAGTATATCTAATTTCAACTCACCTCCAACTGTAAATTACGAAGACTTAAGGAATCTATATGGCGAAACAATACATCGTAGCAATAACTCGAATTTCAATCGAAACCGTCTAATATTTAGAAAACAATATAAAAATGAACCGATGATTAAATACGCCGAAAGTTTAAAGAAAATATATGATCAAGGTAATTATAGATCAGACAATCAATTATGCAGACTATTCCACCGTGGAATACGCAATGAGGATATCAAAAATAAATTGTTTGAGTTTTTTGATAAAAGATTCAGCATAATGTCAGAAGAAGCTTGTTTATTAGAAACAGAATATATTATATCTCCTTATGTTAACTCAACGTCTGAAATAATAAATTCTTACAAAAATGATACTGAAGAAAATTTTTTAGTCTGGCTAAATAAATTTGAACATGTAGCAGAAATAATAGAGATACCAGACAATTTATTGGTGACATGTTTTGAAAAAATGATAGACAAATACACACATGTGATTGTCAAAAAGGAATTCACTATTGGCAACTATTCCAATCATTCATACGAACAGATAGTAAGCTATTACACGCGTTATTTTTCTACAGATAAAGATGATCTATACATAGAACGTTTCTGGTATCGAAATCAATATGAGAAAGAAACGATTGAGAAATATGCTACTAATTTACAGAAATTATTTAATAAGTGCAGTTACAAAAATCGTTTAAAAGAAAATTTAGTCAAACGTTTTATTACTGGAATTCACGACGATGAAATACAAATGTACTTAACAACATTTTCTAACTTAACATTTAGAGAAGCGTTAGATATAGCACTTAATCTTTTAAAAAATACACTACGTACTTATTTGAAACAAGCTCTTCCAATGATTCATACTTGCGAGTCAGAGTCTAAGGATGATTTTTTTACATGGTTAAATAGATTTGAATATGTAGTAGATAAGATCAAAGTACCAGATAATATAATGATTAACTTTTTCAATTCCATGATAGATACTGAAGTCCATGTGCATGTCAAGAATAAGTACCATTCAGTAGACTTAACCGAACTTCCATACCAGGAAATATTAACCAAGTACCTTAATTATTTTTCTGATGAAAATGAAAAAAATTTTTACAGAAGTCGTTTTATTAATCGAACTCAATTTGCAGATGAAACTATCGATGAATACGCTAATAATTTAAAAAAAATATATGAAAAATGCGCTTATAAAAGTGGGAATATTAACAAATTACAAGAACAGTTCATAGATGGAATCTTCAACGACGAAGTGAAAAAACTTTTGACAGAATATTCTAGCTTACCAATGGACGAATTGTTAACAAAAGCTTTGAAATTTGAGAAAAGTAATAAGGTTACAACTTATGTAAATAAAGCTCTTACTATGATTCCAATTTTCTATTCACAAAAGGAAGGTGCTTTTTATGAGTGGCTAAACAAATTTGAATTTGTATCAGACTTGATTAAGGTTCCGGACGAAATGATGGTTGAATTCTTCGAAAAAATGATTAACAGTAAAACTCGTATAGAAGTAAAGGAAAATTTTTCTATGGACGATTTGTTTGAATTACCATACAACACAATTGTAGAGTATTTTGTTCGTTATTATACTACCTGCGTTAAAAATCAACATTTTAAAAGATTTAAGTGTCGAAAAAGATATGATAAAGAAACTATACCCAAATATGCTAATAGATTAGAGAAAATATATGATATGAGCAATGCTAAAAAAAGGAACGAAAGAATATTATTCGAACAATTCTTATCTGGAATCAACAACGATGAAATAAAACATTTATTATCTCTATTTCATAACTTATCATACGCTGAAACAATAGCAAAGGCCGCTGAATTAGAAAAATACAAAAATATAACTCGTTATGTAAACTCGGCTCTTGAACACATCAAGATTTACAATCCCAAAACTGAATTAATATTTATAAGATGGCTAAATTATTTTGAAAGTTATGCAGATTATTTAGAGTTTCCAGACGAGTTGTTGGTTGCAATTTTTGAAAAACTTGTGGATGAAAATATACGTAAGTATGTCAAACAGACTTCACCTGTTATCAATTTCTCTAAACTTTCATACGATGAAGTAATAAACTGTTATCTTCGTTATTTTTCTCCTTACGAGGTTGATTTACATATTAATCGTTTCAAGTATCGACACCAATTTAAACATGAAACAGTAGAGATGTATGTTAATAATTTACGGAAGATATTAAGTAAGTGTAGCTACGTAAATCGCCATGATAAAAATTTAAGCCGATGTTTTATTAATGGAATTGTCGGCGATGGAATTAAATTTCATTTTCAAAAATTTCTTAATTTAACAATTGAAGAAGTGTTGGAGAAAGCCATTGCAATTTTAAAAAATGATGACCTAAATCCTTATCTAAATAAAGCTCTTTTAATGATTTATACTTGCGAGTCAGAGACTAAAGATGATTTTTTTACATGGTTCAATAGATTTGAACATGTAGTAGATAAGATCAAAGTACCAGATAATATAATGATTGACTTTTTCAATACCATGATAGATACTAAAGTCCATGTGCGTGTCAAGAATAATGACCAGTCAGTAGACTACTCCAAACTTTCATACCAGGAAATAATAACCAACTATCTTCATTATTTTTCTGATGACAATAGAAAAAATGTTTACAGAGATCTTTTTATTATCCGAGTTCAATTTGCAGATGAAACTATCGAAGAATACATTGATAATTTAAACAACATTTATTCAAAATGCTGTTATAAATCTTTTAAGGAAAATAGATTTCTACGACCTTTCGTAAAAGGAATTATAAACGACAGAATGAGAAAATATGTAACAGAAAATTCTAACTTACCGATTGATGAATTGTTAGCAAATCTAATTACATTTGATAGAAGTCATAGAATTATTTCTTATTTTAATAAAGCTCTAAGATTAATGAATATTTTCAAGTCAGAGACTGGAGATATATTTTATAAGTGGTTAAATAAATTCGAAGAAGTAGTTGATATACTCGAGATACCAAATGATCGAATATTTGATTTTTACAAAGCAATGATAGACAAAGAAACTCATACCAGAATCAAATCGATGTTTCCTACCATCAACTTCTCTGATCTGCCATACGAGGAGACTGTAAACATATATTTATCTTCTTTTGATCAAAACGAATCTAATTTACACTTAAAACGTTTTTATGATCGAAAACAATTTGAAAATGAGAAAGTAGCGAAATATGCTAATCATTTAAAGCAAATAAATAATAAGTGTAATCCAAAGATTGTCGACAATAAAATATTTAATCAACACTTTAAGAATGGATTACTCAATTCTCATTTGCAAAAGGTATTACAAAATTCTCTAGAAAAGCCAATCGACATCATTATAAAAGAAGCTATTCGTTTAGAAAAAAAATATGAAGTTAATATCTATCAATGTATAGCTTCTTTGACAATTGATAAATTCAATCAAGGAAGTAATGTTAAATTTTATGATTGGTTAAACTGTTTTGAATATGTAGCAGATAGTTTAGGGGTACCAGATAATAATATTGCGAGATTCTTTTATTCCATGATTCATAATAGTGTCAAAGAAATGATTAATAAGACATATCCTGATATCGAATACATGATATTACCATATGAACTAATAATAAACAAATATTTGGATTATTTTTATATTGTAGATAAAAATAATACACAAAGAGGTCGTTTTATTAATAGAATGCAATATGATGAAGAAATCATTGAAAAATATGCCAATAGATTACGAAAAATATTTGACATGTGCAATTTTAGAAGTGGCCATGAAAGAAGATTAATCCAACAATTTGTACATGGAATACGCGACGATGAACTGAAAAATTATTTGAGAGATAATCCTAGCTTATCATACAATGAAACGGTTAAAAATGCAATTGAATTTGAGACAAGAAATTATATAAAAAATTATAAAAATCAATCATCAGTTCACATTTATAATACAGAAAATGAAGAGGAATTTTGCATTTGGTTCAATAAATTTGAATATGTAGCAGATTTTCTCCAAATACCAGATTTTTTCATGCTTCAATTATTCAATGAAATGGTTGATAATAATGTCCATACGATGGTCAAGGATGCTGATTCTTTTGTCAACCTTTCTCAACTTCCATACGATGAGATTGTTGACCATTATCTTCATCATTTTTATCCAAATGAAGATGATGTACGTTTAAAATGTTTCATGTGTCGAGATCAATATGAAAATGAATCGATTTATCAATATTCTCATAATTTACAGAGAATATTTAATAAGTGCTTATTTTCAAGTCGGCAAAATGAAAATATTTCCATCAAATTCGTCAATGGACTACGTGACGAAAATTTGAAAATTTATCTACGTGAAATGTCTCACTTATCATTCGATCAAATAGTAGAAAAGGCTGGTGAAAGGGAATTCATTTTTTCGTTAAATTTTGTATAAATTAGGTATACTATACATTTATTTATGTAATATTATTCTTGGTTCTGGAAATATTGAAAAATCAAGTCTTTGTCTTACCTGTAATGGTCTGATGATTTCGATAAGAAACACAGGAAGTTGCGATTATTAATATTGAGTTATGATAAGTAAATTATGACGATGAAGACAATCAGTCGATGTATTTTTGATTCGGTGCAATTACAAGTGTGCAATGAGTGTGCAATGTTAAGTTTTAAATATTTACTCTTCATATTCTATCTCTTACTTATTATTATATCTTATCTAATATCTGTAAATAAACAAAAATAAATACTTTTTATTATAATAAATCTTACTGACATGATACACATACTTTAACTTTGACAATTCACTTTAATAATTAATCCTTTACAGTCTAAGCAATCACTCTTCAATGTTTCATTCTGACAGGTCGCGCAAATTTCATCATAGATGGCCTGTTCTGTTAGAAAAATTCAAATGGAATATTAGTATCGCGTTATTCGCGATTGAAAATAAACAAATAAATACATCCGATTTGTTTACTTGTTTATACACAATTCATGACATCGTTAGGAAGATCATGTTGGTTTTGTTATTTCCCACGTTTAAACTGAAAATATACAATGAGCTGTTTATTTAGCTTATTATCAGATAATATGGTTTAAATAGTGAGTCGTTAAGCATATCTTAAACTGTTGAGTTATCAATTGAAGTTTTTAACGTTTATTCTCGTTAACTGTATAATTTGATCAAATACAAATTTCCGATATATTACAACGTATCAAGATCTTTTATTATTATTATTATTATATATATATACAGTTAAAAAAATAATTCTAAAATAGTTTTTCTAAAATAGTAAGTCTTGTCGATTTACTTTAATTAAAAGTGTTTGAAGACTTGTGATTAAAAGTGAAAGGAAAATTGGAAAAGTACATTTTCAAAAGATCATTTTGTTTTAATGAACAATAAATAATGCAAAGTATTATTTTGTTTGAAAACAATGAACAACAAGGATCCTTCAAACGACGAAATGAAAGATCTATCTTATTATAAGGATCAAGCTCTGTCGATGATAGATATTTACAATTCAGATAAAAAAAATAAAAAATTTCTTTTTAATAAATCATTTTTTCAGTGGTTAAATAAATTCGAGTTTATAACAGAATTGATCAAAGTTCCAGCTGATAGGATGGGTAAATTATTGAAAATAATGTTGCATGATGATTTCAAAAATGAAATTACAACGAAGTACTCATTTTTTATCAGTTTCAGAGCAAACTGTACATACGAAGAGACATTAAATGATTTTGCTAGTTGTTATAAAATGTCAAATAAATTTGAATTTCACAGAAAATGTTTTTATAATCGTAATCAATATGAAAATGAGTCAATAGACAAATATGCTAATAATTTGGAGAAAAAATTAAGTAGATGTGGCTACGTAACAGATCATTATAAAAGATTATCGAAACAATTTTATAATGGAATTCGGGACGATGATATAAGAACTATTTTCAGTAGAACTAATTTCAGATCGTTTGATGAAATACGAGAAAAGGCTATTGAATATGTAAAAACAAGTGTAATAACGTATTATCTAGATCAGGCTTTACCAATGATTAAACCATACGATGACAAACAGAAAATTATGTTTCATATTTGGTTAAATGAATTGGAGCACGTAGCAAATTATATCAAAGTACCTGATAATAAGATGATCGAATTTTTCAATAAAATGGTAGATAACAAAATCCATACGAAAATAAAAGAGATTCACACTTCTGACAATTTCTCTAAAATTTCATATCCATTATTAATAAACCATTATCTTCAATATTTTTCATCCTTGTATGGTTATGATTTACAAAAGTTACGTTTTTTCTGTCGTAAACAATATGAACAAGAAAGTATAGAAAGATATGCTGAAAATTTACAAAAAATATACGATCAGTATACAGATAAAACTAATTTGCCAGAAGAATTGTGTGAACAATTTATCAATGGTATTCTTGACGATGATATCAAAATTAATTTAAGTAAAAATCCTGACTTAACAACATTCGATCAAACGGTACAAATGGCTATTGAGTTAAAAAAGGAAAAAATTAATGCACAAAGAGAACAATCAAATTTAAATGGACTCTAGTGGAATTATCAAAATTAAATAAATAATAGAGAACAAACCAAATTACAATCGACTTAAATTTAAACAATTGATTATTTTTAAAGATAAGCAATTAATCAATTAATATAACGTTAGAAAAAAGAATCTTCTACTGGCAAGAAGTATGCAAAATTTAAATAATTATTGCATGAACAATGTCAGAACCAACGAGCTTCTGTTAAAACAATGGATTAGTCAGTGTAAATGAATAAGAAATAAATAAGAAAGCTGTCTTTCTGTCTTTAAATAGTAAACTTACACGATATACAAAAAAGAAAAAAAATACAATTTTATTATATAATTTGATTTGACATCGTTAACGATATATTTGTATACTCAAGACTTAAACATTTATATTTTACATTAAATGTTTTTCTAACGAAATGACGAAAACGACAATTTGTTATTTTTATGTGAAATATTTTTTATTATTTATTTGTATTTTGTCTTAAAAAAAAAAAAAACAATCCTTTTGAACATTTCCGTTAAACATTTATTTATTTTCTTTACAATTTTTTTAAAAATATCTTATTTATTGGAATTATCTGCAATAAACAAAACAATATAATCAAAGATAACATATAATAAATTGCAATACCATTTTTTTTTTTTTTTTCAAAAAATGTATCAAACACACTTACGTTTAAAGTGTTTTTTAACTCATTGTACCGTTTAATGCAAGATTTGTTCTTATATTTTATTCATTGATGTTCTACTAATAAAAATTTGAAAGTATTTTGAATGGGGGTTATTTTTTTATTTCGAAGTATCATCATCTATCTATCAATTATATTTAAAACACATTAACTGAGATTTTTCATTCAATTTTTGCAAATTGTATAAAATTCAAACGCTCTGGTCAACCCGGTTTCAAACCGATTTTTTTTAGGTGCGATCTTTTTATTATGCAATTTTTTTTATTCTGAGAAGTTCCTGTTTTTTTTATCCTGAAAAGTTTAGCCTGAGAAGTTTCGAGAAACTCCTCGCCCCTTTGCAAATTATGAAAATTCCTTATAATAATTTCATAAGTCCTTAAAAGACACATACTGTATTAATTGTATTGAAATGATTTCTATTTTTGGTTGATTGTTCATTGACTACTCAGAAAGCCCCGCTTTCCATGGCTCCCTTTACTAAGTAAAAGGAGTGAACGATCATCGGTGATCAAAATCTTGAAATTTCAATCAAGATCTTGAATCGTCCTCACGCTCAGGAAAGGGAACTACAACTCGTCATCGTAGTTGCAACGTCTCAGCTTTACGCTAAACAGTTGTGAAGATATACTACAGAAATGATCCTGTGAAGTATGATCTTAACTTAACCGTGATTTTTTAAGCCTCATATACAATTCGAAGTATAGTATTACTTACGAGAAACGGTAAATGGTATCTGCCATCTAGTGTCTAATACAAAGAACTAACTGATTTTCTTACCCATTCCAGACAACTTGAACAGAGTGTATACACATAATAATGAACTATTATTTTTGTTCATAAATCGCTTGTCAAATTATTCACAAATATATTTCTAAAATTTCAAATCAAAATTTGTAAGGTTCAGACAGAGAAATAAAATGATGAAAATGATAATATGTATTTTTTAATTATAATGAAAAGTGGCGTGGTTACAAAAATACAAAATACAAAAGAATTACAAATATAAGATTGACTGAAATTTAACATGTTTACATTTGCAATATTTAAGAAATGTTTATTATGATTATTGCTAGTTTTATTATTATTTCTACCAAAGACTATTGTAGGACGTTGAATAAATTTCTCACTCACATCAAATTCAAAAATAATAAGGTTTAAATAGTGAGTCGTTAAGCTTAAGTATCTGAAACTGTTAAGTTATCAATTGAAGTTTTTAACGTTTATTCTCGTTAATTTAATTATTTTTTTTCTTTCAATTGTAAATAATCATTAAAACATTTAGATCCTGTATATAAACATATACATATGTTTAAAAAAATTTCATAGAAAGTACAAAACATATAAATGTTTTAAAATAAAAATTACTTTATTAAAAGGTGTACTGAGTTTTGTAGTAATAGTGAAAAAATAAGTCAGAACAAGGTAGTTTTAAAACAATTATCTATCTACGTACAATAATTTATAAAAACTGTTTGTTTTATTTTTTTTCATTTGAAAATAATGAGTTGTGAAAATTCATCAAACGAAGATAAGTCATTAAATTATTATATAGACGAAGCTCTTAAGATGATAAAAATTTTCAAAATAAGTGACGCTAAGCATTTTCCTAGATGGTTAAATAAATTTGAGTATGTAACAGATTTCATCAATGTTCCTTATGATAAAAAGGGAGAATTATTCATTACATTGGTGGATTATCATATCCATAAGAAAGTCGCAAAGATATATCCTCAAGTTTGCATCTCACAACTTCCATACAAGGAAATATTACCATATTATCAACGTACATTGGGTTATCCCGAAGAATATTTAATTTACAGAAAACAATTGGAATCTCGATACCAATATGAAAATGAAACGATCAAAGATTACGCTGATTGTTTACAAAAATTAAATGACAGGTGCAATTTTACAAAAAGGATAAATAGAAGATTGTGCGAACAATTCTTTAAAGGAATTCGCGCAGAAGATATTAAAATGTACTTAAATGATTATCCTGGTTTATTTTTCAATGAAATGGTATCAGAAGCAATTAAATTTGAAAAGAAAAAGACTTTGAAGTTACTGAATAAAAAATATAAATTAAAATCCCATTAAAAAAATAAAATCAATAAGAAAAAATAAGTGTAGCTGTAATCAACAAAAATGTATTAAGTTCATAATTCGTAAAAAGTTAATGTTTTAATTCAATAATATTACATTACAATAATAATACCATTTAATAGCACAAGTAGTATGTTACAATTGTTATGTGCATAACAAATGTTACACTAGTCAAAATTCAATAATTTATATTTATATATATATACAATGAAGTGTTTATTGTTCTTATATTGGTAAATATATTATTATCTTAATTAAGAATAAATGTGTAACATTAAATATTTCCCCTCTCCACTTTAATATAAAATATAAATAATATCTAAATAATAAATGTGGGGTGTGTAAGTGTGACAGCGTGAGGAGAGTTTGAAAGGTATGAGTGAGCTAAAGAGCGCCGTGTGCAATCGGACAAAGGATGACGATGAACAAAGGCGAAATGAACAACCGAATATCGCTATCAAGAGCATCGCTGGAAGAGATAAATAAAAGAAAAGCGATCGAGAATCAGTCATCGTTTAGTAGCTATGAAATCCGCGCAGAGAACTCAACAGATCGAAAATCGAAACGTGAACGATTAAGTCAGTGCTGTCAGATCGTGGGTAAATCTTACCCAGTGCTGTCAGATCGTGGGTAAATCTTACCCTCTCCCTGTGCCACTGGGATTGCACACAATGAAAGTTATCCATGTCCGTGTGTTTGGGATGTCGAAAGAAGTCGAGTGTAACCGAAGTTGGCRGACACGCCGGAGTGGCACACTATGNTGAAAGCGACTCGTGTCGTCCGAACACATGGACACGAGTCGCTTTCATAGTGTGCCATTTCGTGGCCAACCGCCAACTTCGGTTACACTCGGCTTCTTTCGACATCCCAAACACACGGACATGGAAAACTTTCATTGTGTGCAATCCCAGTGGCACAGGGAGAGGGTAAGATTTACCCACGATCTGACAGCACTGGATTAAGTCGGTAACGCTATCAGTAATTGCGATAAGATGTATATGACATTTCATTAAAAAAGAAAAAAAACTCAAATTGTTTAGTAAAAATGCTGAAAAATGAATATGTTACTTCAAAGTAACACGTGCTCATAAAGGGTTAATTTATCTATCGTAAGAAGAGGTCTTAATAGAATGTGAATCGATTGTTATTACTTTTATTAATTATTGTTTCTTTATTAATTGTTGCTGTGTTGATACACGTTGTTGCATTGTTGTTTGTAGAATAATATCGCCCCGATGCTGAGCTGCCTGATGATTGCATTGATTGTAGATTGATAAGCTGTGGATGCTGATGTGTTCTTCATGGTGAATTGTGAGTTGATGATGATGGGTTTCTCTGATGGTTTTTATAATACAAAATCGAAATTCCTTCCTCAAATTGATTGACCAATAGTAGAAGGGTCCCCCATCTCATAGTCCATCGATCATAATAGGTTATGTTTTTAGTAATGATTGTAATGGAAATGATGCATCAATAACTTTGCCTATACTAAGGAATATCATTTCTCCTTATGTTATCACATGTCTTTACATAGGAATCCGAGACCACTCGAAGGGCTCGGCGCCGATGTGTCCATCTGATGCCTGCATACCTAAAATTCTCAATACAATACTTCCTACAAACTTGTTCACAGATTTCTTGAATGAATAGCAGCCATATTGATTTTTCTGCAGTTGAAATAAAGTAACTCCTATTAAATAGTTTTACTAAACATGTAGCATATTGTTCTATTGTTTCTGTTTCATATTGTGGTCGAGACATCAATTGTCTTCTGTATAATATCCTTTTTCCAGGCAAATTAAAATAACGAAGGTATAAGTTTATTACGACTTCGTATGAACTTTCAAAAAAGTTCAGAGTTATATTAGCCATCTTGACTTTTTTATAGACTTCACCATCCACCATTGAAATGAATAATTTACTCATGTTATCTTTTGATATTCTTAAAGTATTTGCTACAAATTCAAATTTGTTTAACCATACATGAAAAGGCCTTGATTGCTCTGGTTTATAAATATTCATCTTTGAAAGTGCTTGATTTCGATAATGAGACATTTGATTTAATAATTCCTCGTAATCCATTATTTCGTAGTGGGGGAAAACCGTTTTTATTATTTATCGTAAGTAAATAGATAATCTTCGAATAATTATTCTTTCAACTTTACTCACACTATTATCACTAACAAACACAATATACTTTTGATTTATTAATTCGAATAACTTTACTTTTAAGTACGCCTATATGTTTTATTCTCTATTATACAGATGTCTCGTATACGGGTTCAGAAATTACAATGTTTACGACAAAGTCACGCTGTCCAGCACAGTCACAAAAAGCATCTCTTCCACCACTCACGTTGACTTAGCTCCCCTCCAACATTCATTCTCCCTCCTCCAATCATATCATTTGCGTTTAGTGCTTGGCCTGTAGTGGATCGCCAGTGTTGCCACTTATTTACTAAAATTTTAGGGTAAAAATTGGAAAACACTTATGCCGACTGCGCTCTTCTCCTCCGCCATTCACACTCACCCTCCCCTCCGATCCACTCATTCAACCATTGCATTCAAATCGTTATTGACACAAATCAAATGAAAATTTCAAGAAAACATTGTTCGTGATCAAGAGACTCCTCAGAATTAGGTCATTAGAACAATATCCTTAAAAAATCAGATCAACAAATACAGGAATTTATACAGAAAGATTCAAAAATTAAAGGAAAAACTGGAAAAGAGTGAAAGAAGCAACAGATGTCAGGAGCGAAGCTTTTACCAAGTCAAAACTGCATATTATTTTTGCTTCTTATGTAAATATTTAATTTATGCACAAGAACAGTCTCTGGGATTCCATCGAGCATTTATTGTTGGGTTGACACAGGATTGTGATATTCTATGTTTAAGGAAAACAAATTATTATGCATAGCTCATTGTGGGACTGTCCTTTCTAGTAAAAAAAAAACATATACATACATATACACATGTGTTTCTCATTAACCCTTTCAATGTGGAGCGCTTAGAAATGAATTGTCCTGTCGGCAGCCGGCGCGATAGCAGAAAATGGTCCGCGCCGACGACACAATAATAAACAAAAACAATAATAATAATGAGAAGAATTTTTGTAATTTTGTAATCTTTATTAATCTTAAATAATCTTTAACAATCTATAATGATTATTATTGTTAAGTTATTTATAATAAAATGCAAAACAAATGCACAGAACGAGCAACTTTGGTCGAGCACCTGCAGGTGCTGTTCATTCAATGGATGCGTCTATAATTGAACGCCTAAAGACGCTGTTCGCAGCGAAAGGGTTAAGGATACTGATTAAGGATGTTTGTGGGACCATTTCGTACCATTTAGAAAAGCGTTTCAATGTTGAACTCATATCAATGTCATTTATATGCCATTTTTTGTTTTCCAGGACACAAAAATTGCAATAAGGTGGTTAGCGGGGGTATCCTTATTTGACTTACCGACACCAGATAACCTCCAAGAACCTATAGTGACACCTAGCGGTGATACAAGTATCATCTGTTTAAAAATACTGAATTGGAAGTATGTATTAAAAAGGATTTGAAGAGAGATTTGTGAAACTGTATAAAAGATTTTATGCAGTATACAGTAGTCCTGATACTGGTCCTAGTTTAATAACCCTGAACAATTAATAAATAAAGCAGAATAAACAAATGTAAAATTTAATTGTTTAATAATTCATTAACATAATCAAGTAATATTACTGTATTAGTTTTACATAGTTCTTGTGACTTTAATAGATATTATTAGTAAATTATGTAAAATTAGTATAATTGTTGTAAGAAGAATTTATGAATCAATAATCTTCTATTAAAACCATACATATCTCAAGGACCCAGAAGAAGTTACCAAATATTATACGCTGTATATATACAGGATGATCTGTAAATGGTGGTACAAACGAAAAGGGGATGATACTACATGAAAAAAATAAATCAAAAATAAAGGATAACAATTGTTTTGTTTGTTTTTATGAATTTTGGATTTTACAAAATTATGGAAATATTTTTATATTTAAGACATAAGTATTTGTTTATTTATACTAAAGGTTTCTAATCATAAGATGAAACAAACATAATTTGAATTATTATGAAAAATAATTTTAATATTTTAATAAAAACCACACAATGTATATTTTGTATATTTATAAAAAAAAAAATATGATGTATCAGTTAGACCTTATTAGATCATGTAAATATGGATAATTAAAATGAATCTGATCTGAAAAATAAATACAAATGAAGATATTTTTAATTTCTTATTCAATTGATATTATTCTAACTATCTGTTAGAAAGATAATACTTATTTTTATTTATCTCACCTTCAAATTGAAAATGTATGATAAATTGTTTATTGTAATCATTAGTAAATATATATTATTTATTCTACCAAGGACAATTAGATATTTAAATAATAAGTCGTTAATTATATGTCAAACTGTCAAGATATTAAGTTAAACATTTTTAAAGTTCATTCTCGTTAATTTGATTATCTTCATTATAAATAATCATTAGGAAAAAAATAATGAAAAGAAAAAATACAAAATCATATAAATATAAATGTTCTTAAATAAAAATTACATGATAAAAAGTTCATTGAGTTTTATGTGGTAATTGTGAAAAAAAAGAAAGAAAAAAAAACCGAAAAAATACTTAAGTCAGAACAAAAAACAAAACAAAAAAGAGAAACATTCGATAAATTATCCTTTTACGTGCAATTCATAAAAAAAAAAAAAACGATTATTCTCTTTATTGAAATATAATGAATGACGATAATTCGTTAGATCAAATTCATTGTTATCAAAAACAAGCTCTTAAAATGATGCGTATTTTCAAACCTGATACAGAAAGGTTTTTTTATACGTGGTTAAATCGATTTGAGTATGTAGCTGAAACGATCAAGGTACCGCATGATAAAATGGCTAAATTTTTTGTTGCAATGGTGCAACATGATTTCCATGAACATATACAAATGACTCACATATCTGAAAAGACTGAATTAACGTACAAAGATTTAATATATCTTTATCGAAGTTTTTTCAATCTGTCCAATGAAATGAATTTCAATAGATATCGTTTTGTGTCACGATATCAATACGAAAAAGAAACGTTTGAAAGGTATGCGAACAGTTTGAAAAAAATCTGCAACCAGTGCAATTACAAATGTAATATAGAAATCATTTTACGTAAACAATTCATCAATGGAATACGTGACAAAGTTATTAAATCTTTATTAAATAAAATATCTGTTATAAGTAAATTATCGTTTGATCAAACTGTAAAACGAACTATTAAATTTTCCAAATCAAATTTAATAAATTATTACATAAATCACGTTTCATCAATGATAAATGCTTATTATCCGGAAAAGGAAGGTCCATTTTTCATTTGGTTAAATAAATTTGAATATGTAATAGATGATATTGGTGTAACAAATGATAAAATCGTCGAATTGTTCAACAGAATGGTTTATAATTCTGTTCATCTTAGTATTGGTTACACCTTTCCTACTATAGATTTTTCTAAACTATCATACAATGGTATTGTAAATCGTTACCTTCGTCATTTTCATCCGCATGAAGCTGATTTACATATAAATCGTTTACTACATCGTAAACAATATCAAAATGAATCGATAGAATCTTATGCAAATAGTTTATTTAGATTGTATAATAAGTGCGAATATAAAAATAATATTGAAGGTGGATTAGTCAGATTATTCATTCGTGGTTTACGCGATAAGATTATCAAATTATTTTCAAGCATTAATCAATCATTACCATTCGATCTGATAGTAGTTAAAGCTATTGAATATTCTAAATTTGATTTAATGCCTTATTATAAAGAGCTAGCATGTATGGATATTAATCCATACAATCTAGCAGAAGGTCAATTTCACGTTTGGTATAATATATTTGAATATCGTGCAAAAAATATTGGTATACCGGATAATAGGATGATCAAATTTTTCGATATGATGATTGACGATGATGTACAGCAAAATGTCAAGAGATCATTTCCTTCGGTCAATTTCGATATTATTTCGTACGATCAAATAATAGATTATTATTTACTTTATTTTTCTAACGACTATGAATACGATTTACATAGAAAACGTTTTTATTGTCGTAAACAATATCATACTGAAACTATTCGAACATATGCCAATAATCTCAGTGAAATATATAAAAAAGTTCGACATAAAAATGACCCAAATAAAGAACTATCCGCAATATTTATCAACGGATTATACTGCGATGATATGAAACTTCATTTAATTAATAATCAAAATGTATTATTTCATGAATTGGTAGAAGAGGCTATTAGATTTGATATAGAAGAGATTCATAAATTACATGAATAATTCGTCAACTTAAATGAACTATTTAGTATTAAAGAGTAAATAAATGGACGTAATATAATCAACGTAAATTTACAACGTTCATAATTCCATCAAAATAATCGATTAATTAAATATTATTACATCATGTTAATATCTGTCAGCATAATTGTTGCATTAACCCTTTGCATTCGAGTGTTAATCAACAACTCGAGACGATTTTGGCCAAATGACGGAAACAGTTTACATGTACAAGTCATTTATAAACAAACAAACGTATACAAATAATCAAATTTCACCAATTTATTTATTTATTCATCTCTGTAATTAGTTTTTGTATGATATTTCGTAAAACAATATCTAGGATGTATCCTAGGTTTATCAGGACACGTATCACACTTACTTTCAGTTGTATTACGATCAGAGCATACCTTACAGTCCCTTGTCAGCCCTTTATGTATTATCTTTAAAGAAATATTTTATCACACATCGTAAATAAGCAAATAGAGTTAAAACAAAAGACTTGAAATCAGCCGCTGGGCGCCGTATCAGCGCCTCTCGACTTGCCACTTAAATGTACCGTGCGTTAATTCTGCGCTGCTCGAGTTCAAACGGGTTAATCAATGAGATTTTATTAAAAAACAATAACATTTATCAAGGAAAAAAAAGAAATAATAATAATAATAATAATCATAAAAGTTGTTACTGGTCTTAAACAATATTCCTACGAGTTACTGTCAAAGTTGAATGATTTCATTTTGGATTTTACAAAATTATGAAAATATTGTTATACTTAAGACGCAAACATTTGTTTTTCACACTAAATGTTTTTAATCATAAGACAAAACTAAACAATTTTAATTATTATTAAAAGTATGATCAATTTTAATTAGTTATATTTTGTTCTGAATATAAACTCAATGTATATCCTATATTTTATAAAAGAACCAATGTATTTTATACAGTTTTAATTAGATCTTACAATTATAAATAATTAAAGTGGATTTATTCATAAATATGTACAAATCCACAAAATGATCAATAACAGTAATTTCTTAAAGTTTGTAAAGTTATGACACCGTTAAGAAAATAATGTAATGTTTAATGTTACTAACATTTCAATTTTACAAAATGTGCAATGTATTATTTATTTTGCTCATTAATAAATATATTATTATTTCTATTAAGAACAAATTTAAAGCGTTGAATATTTTTACCCCTTTTTGCAACAACATTTACACAATGATGTTCAAATAATTAGCCATTAAGATATTAGTTTGGATATTAATGAAATTTGTTTTGTTTTTTTTATTTATTCTCGTCAATTCTGTAATTTTTTTTATAGTGAACATTTCTTTAGAATGGGAGTGATATTTGAAATCGAATACAATGAAAAAGCAGCAGATAGCCATACAAATATTAATAGAAATTAAACTTTATTGCAATTCTTTAAAGATTTATTTAATGTCTTTTCATTTTTGCGTACAATTTAAACATTACAAAAACAAAGAAATTAGTCAAATAGTATCAAACATAAATTATTGAAAAGTAATATATTAACAGATGAATGGTGTAGCATTCTTGTTTCAATTGATACAATCATGATGAGTTATACAACATCTGGAAAAATACGCAAGGGTTCAAAATTAATGATATTTAGAACAGAGTTGTTGAATTTTGGTCAGGGTTGCTCTCATTTAGAAGTATGTATGATACAAAAAAAATAAACACGTTAAAAAGTCAAAAAAAAGTATTGTTTATCGATCCAAGTTCATAACTTAGAGATAACTGAATTGAGTCTCATTGGGTTGATGAACTTTTTTACAGAAAGTTCGATTTCTTTTTCTTATTTAATAAGTTCATGGTTTAATAATATATAGTAAAAAATATATTTCGCCCAAACAGGGACTTGAACCCTGGACCCTCAGATTAAAAGTCTGATGCTCTACCAACTGAGCTATTCAGGCATGTTGTACACACTAAAATCTTCTCAGTATAAAGATGAATCGATGAAACTGTGATGACGAGTTGTTATTCTCCTTAATAATGTCAAGACTATTCAGAATATTATTGGTAAACCAATGGGATCGTTCGAACCTTTTACTGAACACTTTAAGGGACCGAAGTTATTTTAAAAAGACCATTGTTCTTTATAAAGCAATTTTTGTGAAACATTCAGAAATTGTATAACAGTTGTTCATTTAAAAAAATTAATTTGTACGAAATTTTTATAAATTATAAAATAGGATGCAATTTAGGTATTATTATTAAAAAAAAAAACTAATATTTTTTTAATAATCATGATAAAATTGTATTTCAAAATAAATTTCGCCATAGTTTCTAATAGTTTCCTAAGCCTTAGTACTGCGTTGTCGCCGTTGAGGCGACATTGAATCTAAGCTGATAGCTACGTTGTCGTCGCTACGGCGACAACGGCATGTCGGCATCTATTGTATCTTTATATAGGTAGGAAAATGTTTCGCCGTACGATTAGTGTGTGTAATCGGTCTTGTGATCGAGCTTGCTAGGAAATCCTTTGCAATTTCTATGAAACTTCTTAAAATCAAGTTTCGAGAGAATAAAACGAATGTATAGTATCAAGAGTAAGATAATTGTAGGATTTATTTATTATAATATTTTTACCATATATAATAAAGGTCACCGGTATGATTAGTGAGTGGAATAGACGATAAAAAGTACACTTTTCCAAATTCTACCAGTGAAGATAAAATACCGAATACAATAACCATAGATAGCCATAAAAATCGTCGAATGTTTATCGACGGAAGGATTCTCCGTTCCAACCTAAGAAAATATAATACATCCTTTTGTTAAACTCAGGTAGAATATAATTTGTTCTGTGAATTTTCTTCCCCTCTTTTCATTTCAGTTACCTTGCTTTAAATTCTTTTGCTCTTTCCTTTTCTTCCTTATTGCTTTTCTTTGCGCAGCTCGTTTTTTTTTCATATTGTTTACAACACATTCTTGAAACAGCTTTCAATCTTGGAATTGAAAGTGGTCTCACGAATTGGAGGTGATCCCATGTTACTTTCTATAGATGATTTGAGAGTAATTCTTGGCACGTCAAATTTTTGTGCAGCTGTTCTTATAGGCATTTTTCGTAACTTAACATATACAATCGCTACCTTCATTGTTTCTTCAGAATAATTTTTAAGAGCACCTTGATACAAGGCATCTTCAGTTCAGTATATTATAATAATATATTAAATTATTGCATGTGTAAGTATACTTAAACATTTTATTAATTTTAATAATTGCAGGTAATGATTTAGGATAATGGAAACTAAATCATATCAATAATTGACGCAGCTTAAGGGGGGTAAGGTTAATTCGTACAAAAAAAAAGGCATGTTTTTGTGAATGTGTTTGTGACGACACAGTTAAAATCTCTTTATTAAAACCAATGGTATACATTAAAGTATGATATTCGAAGAATATTGTATCAAATTTTCACGAAGAAATATTCAAAAATATGACAATTGCAACAATTATTTAGACATGTCTCAGGAAAAAAGTACAATTGCAGTGGCCCTCATAACTTGGTGCTGAATCATCTGAAATTAAAAAATCAAAGTTCATTCGTCAGATAATAGTTTTCCCCAGATAACGTTGGAAGGGTTTTTCGAAATTTCTTTGAACAGAAAAATGCAATTTTTTGTTCGCAAAAGTAAATTAGATGATCTTTGAATAATTATTTTTCCCAATTTTCTCACACTATTACAATTAACAAAAAGAATATACTTTAGATTTATTAATTCGAATAATTTTACTTTTTTATTTAATTATACACTTGTCTCATATACGAATTAAGAACTGTCAATGTTGACTAAGTCACATTTATTTAGTAGTGCTTTCTTCCACCACTTATTTTTACTGAACTCCCCTCCAACATTCATTCTCCTTCATCCAATCATATCATTCGTGTTCAATTCTTAACTTGCAGTTGGTCAGCAGTGTTGCCACTTACTCATTAGAATTTTAGGGTAAAAATTGTAAAACACTTATGCCGTCTGCACTCTTCTCTTCGACACCATTCCCACTCACTTCTTCGATCTACTCGTTCAACCACAGCATTCAAATCGTTATTGCTACAAATCATATTAAAAAGTGGAAGAAAACATAGTTCGTGATCAAGAGACTGCTCGGAATTAGGTCATTAGAACAATATTCTAGAAAAAAAAAAAAAGTCAGGACAACAAATACAGGAGTTTATACAAAAGTATTGAAAAATTAAAGGAAACACTGAAAAAGAAAGAAAGAAGCAACAAATTTCATAGGAGCGAAGCTTTTATCAAGTGAAAACTACCCATTATTCTTGCGTCTAATGTGAATACTTAATTTATGCACAAGGACAGTCTCTGGGACTGGGATCGAGCATTTATTAAGGTGAGTTGTTTCACGGCAAAAACACAATATCCAAATATGCTAATAATAGTAATCTGTTGTCATTTGATAAACTTATGATCATCGTCAGAAGGATAATGTTTGTTTTAATATTTCCCGCGTATCAATTTATAATATACAAGGAATTGTTTATTAAGTTTATCGTTATATATACTTTATATGTATATATTATTATATAAATTAAGGACGCGAATGTATGTAAAACGTTGAATATTTTCTACTTGTCACTTCTATCTGAAAACAAATTAATTTGAAATTGTGAATAGTTGAGTATACTTTAAATCGTTAAGATATTAGTTTAAAAATTTACGTGTTTAATATTGTAAATATTATAGATTTTTTCTTTTTTTTTTTTTTAACAATTTTTGTTAATATTCGTAACAACATACAAGATCTATAATTACTTTTGTATCATAGAAAATATAAAACGTTTACGTGTTATTAAACGAATAACTATTGTGAATAATTGAATATAGTTTAAAAATTTACATGTATAATATTGTAAATATTATAGTTTGTTTTTTTGTTATAAACAATTTTTGTTAATATTCGTAACAACATACAAGATCTATAATTACTTTTGTATCATAGAAAATATAATAACGTTTACGTGTTATTAAACGAATAATTATTTTCACTAACATTTGGAAAAAGTGTATGTTCGTTGTTATTGATAAAAAAAAAAAAAAAAAAAAAAAAAAAATCTATATTTACATAAAATAAGTAATAATAAATTTCTTTGAAATAATAAGAATGTTCAAGGATATATCGGGGGAAGAAATAATAAACATTTATATTTTTCGAAATCGTATGTTACAATACATGGAAATTTATGAATCGGAAGAAGTGGAAAACTTTCACATTTGGTTAAATAAATTGGAATATTTATCATATAGTTTTGGTATACCAATTTTAAGAAGAAATTTCTTGTTCATTAAAATGATGTCCAATGATATCAATGATAAAATTAAAGAAATGACTCCTAATGTCAATATGAAGAAATTATCATACGATCAATTGATAACACTTTACGTTCAAAATTTACTTACAATTACTGAATTAGATATGCACAGAAAACGTTTTCTCATTAGAAAACAATTTCATAATGAATCTATTGAATGTTTTGCTTATTGTTTAAAATACATCATTAATAAGTGTAATGCGAGAAAAATAAAACATAGATTGCGCAGACAATTTATTAATGGATTACTTGACGATGATACTAAAATTTATTTAGAAGAAAAAATTCATAAATTATTATCGTTCAGGGAAATAGTTGAATTGGCCATTGAATATGAAAAGAAACATTTATTATCGTATTACTTAAATAAACTTCATTTCGATATTGGTAAGTACAATGTAAATGAAGAAATTATCTTTTATGATTGGTTAAATGCATTTGAGTATGCAATTGAAAATTTACGATTACCAGAACACATGATTATCGCATTATTCTTCAAAATGATAGATTATAAAGTAAATGAAGCTGTTATAAATGCTAATCCAACTGTCGATTTTACTAAACTTTCATACGAGAATATATTAGAATATTATTATCGTTATTTGTTTCCTGATTCAACAGATTTCAATATTAGCCGTGTAAAACTTCGTTTTCGATATCGTGATGAAACAATCAACCACTATGGTAATCGTTTAAGAAAAATACTCAATATAGGTAATTATTATTCAAATATCATTGATCAATATTTATGCGAACAATTTTACGTTGGATTACGTGAACCTCTTATTAAAGAATATTTAGATAAAATACCTAGACCACCGTTTGAAAAAATTGTCCCATTAGCAACTGAATTTGCCAAACAAAATCTATTATCGTATTATAAAAATTTATTATTGATCAAAGTGTCTCCTTTCATGTTAGAAGATAAAGATGAATTTCACTTTTGGTTGAATAAATTTGAATATGTTGCGAATACGATCGAAGTACCGGATAATAAAATCACTCAATTGTTCATTCAAATGATGCACATTGATGTACAAGAACTTGCACAGAGAACTTATTATTATCTTAAATTAAATGAACTTTCTTACGACCATTTAATTGGTTATTTCGTCCTTCTTTTTGTCAATTGCATAATTAATTTCAACAGATTACGTTTTATCTATCGTAATCAATACGAAGATGAAACTGTAGAAAGATATGCCAATAGTTTACGAAAAATATTTAACAAGTGTCATTATCGAAGTTACCTGCATGATAAATTGTGTAAACGATTTAGAAAGGGATTGCGAGATGTGAATGTAAAAAATTCCTTGTATAAAATCAATTTCACGTCTTACGATGATATGGTTGATAAAGCGATTAGTTATGAAAAATTAAATCCATTAAATTATTACGTTAAATGTGCATTATTAAAGATCGATATTTACAATCCACAATGCGATGGTCCATTTTATCTTTGGTTGAATAAATTTGAATATATTGCGGATAGGATGGAAGTACCTAATAATCTAATGATCGAATTTTTTTCTAAAATGATATTAAACAATGTTCATTTAGCTGTACAAAAGAAAAATTCAACTGTTGATTTTTCCGCAATTACATATGATGAATTAATAAATCATTATCTTCATTATTTTTCTCCGAACGATGTTGATTTACATAAATTACGTTACAAGACTCGAATGCAATACGAGGATGAACCTATTGAAAGATATAGGGATTGTTTACGAAAATTATTAAAAAAGTGCAATGATAATGAAATTAAAACAGCAAAACATTTATGCGTCAAATTTATCGTAGGCTTGCGAGAAGAAAAACTGAGAGATCATTTAAAAACACTGTTTCCCTGTTCATTTCATAAAATCGCTACAAGTGCAATTGATTTTGCAAAAAAATATCTAATCACGTATTATTCCGATCGTTTTTTATTAAAAATGGATATTTTTCATTCAAGATATGGATATGAATTTTATCTCTGGTTAAATAAATTTGAATGCTTGGTAGATATGATCGATGTACCAAAGAAAGAAATGCTTGTCGAAATATTCAATAAAATGATTCATAATGATGTTCATGCAATTGTAAAAGAGGCTTATCCTAATGATACATTTTCTTCATTAATGTATCAACCATTAGTAAACAAATATCTTTCATATTTTTCACCCCATAATGATAATCCCCACAATCTACGTTTCTTATGTCGAAATCAATACGAAAATGAACCTATTGAAATTTATGGAAATTCTTTAATAAAAATAATTGTATTATGTACCGAGCATAAAAAAGATCTTTCTTATATATTATGTTCAAGACTTTTAATGGGATTACGTGAAAAAAAATTAATTGATTGTTTACCTATGGAAATTTGTTCGATCCATGATATGTTGGAAAGTGCTTATAAATATGGTAAAAATAATCTATTAACGTTTTATACCGATCGTGCTATTTTAAAGATGGACATTTTAACTAATACAAGTGTAATTAAGTTTTATAGTTGGTTAAATAGATTTGAATATGTCATGGGTATTATCAATGTACCGAATAGTAAAATGATCGATTTATTTTTTTCTATGATAGATAATGATATTCATATAGGCGTAAAAAGAGTTTATGCAATAAACAGTTTTACTCATCTGTCGTATGATGCAATAACGAAAATATATTATCATTATTTGTGTAAAATTAATAATATTGATTTAAACTTAAAACGTTTTTTTGCACGAAATCAATATGATGATGAACCATTGCATGATTTTGCTAATAATTTAAAAGAAATGCATAAAAAATGTAAATTTAAATCTAAATCTAAATTGGAATATATATTATATTTAAGATTCATCAATGGAATGCGCGACAGAAAATTATCACGTCAATATTCAACATATGGTATCAATAATATAGATCAGTTGTTACTATATGATTTATTAAAATAAATTTATTATTAATCGAACAATTACAAATTATTATTAACAATTTTTTTTTTACAAATGCAAGAATCATTCGAAATCAGTGTAATTGTTTCGTAAACAAATTTAAATGAAAAAGAAGAAGTAACCAAATCAAAAAACAAAAAGAATAAACTGTATTTCTTTTCTTTGAAACAGTAATCTTGCGTTTTATTTAAAAATTTCAAATAATAATTTTTTTTTTTTTTAATTATGCGTAATTATAGAAAAAAAATGTATTTTTTATTTTTAAAATCAGAAAAATGTTTTTTCCCGAAAATTAAAACTTTTGTTAAAATAATATGTAAAAAAAAAAAAAAAAACAAAAATGATAATTGTAATTTATATCAAATTTTTCATTTCATAAAAATACAATTTATATATAACATTTGTATATATAGTACCATTATGAGTTATTATTATTATTATTATTATTATTAATTGGCATTAGGAACTCGAAAATTCATTGCCGCAAATATCAAATTCCGGGACCATTGTTTCCGTCCCTGAGCGCGATCCTTCCATTCGCAGTCCTCGTATCCTATTTCTTTCAGGTCCCTTCTAATATTATCCTCCCATCTACGTTTCGTTCTACCTAATGGTCTTTTCCCATTTGATATACCGACCAATATTATGTGCGCCGTTCAATCCACCCCCATGCGAGCCTAACTTACAATTTTTTAACTTTTTCAGTATTGTTTTGCGGAAAGGGGGAGCTCCGCCCCTCCCCCCAACCTCCCGCCGGGGCTCTGTCCCTGGACTCTGCCGGAGCTCCGCCCCTGGACCCCAATTATGTACCAAATATGTGCCCGCATTCGTAATAAAAAATAGTTTTCACCACTTCGTGCGAAAAGTGTCAACTTTTCGGCCGCTGTTCAAAACGAAGTTGCCGCTTTTCGCCTACTTCGAGCAGAACAAAAATATACACACCATGGGTAATAAATGCCCATGAAGCCGAGCTCAACAATTACATGTGCTCTCTGAGGAGCATTCCTTACTTTACAGCCTTAGGTATGTAATATGCTAATATGCAACTAGTGCGAAGTTGTCGATTGCCCACGTGAGCAAAGTTGAGCGCATGAGCGAAGCGAGGGCGCTCATTCGCTCGAGTGGGCAATCGACAACTTCTCGCACTAGTTGCATAATATACTATTAAGTTTACAAAATAACAATGAAAACTTTTGATATGTCTCACGTTTATAAATTTGTAATATATTAAGTGTTTATATTATTTTAATTATTGTAAATTATTACATCGTTATAATGTATGTGCGTATACCAATAAATATGTTAAATAAAAACGATAAATTTTGGAATGTATGCGTATTTATATTAATAATATCACACGCTTCCTATATATATATATAGAATAATAGAAAAAATCAGCCATTGGGAACAGATTCAGAGATTCAAAATCTTCATATTTATGACATTATTTTTTTTGAAGGAGGATTTGGTTGCAGACCTGTGTAATTAACACCCTCTATTAAATTAAGATATCAAAAATACAAGTATGTATGTATAAATGTATGTGCTGTGCATGGTGATTTGATAAAACTAATTTAACGAAGAATTATTTTGAAGAAAATGATGATTATTATTGAAATAATTTGAAGAAATAGAAACATATTCTATCAGATCTTGAATACATTCTATTTACATTATCTGTTATATTATTATTACTATTATTATTATTATTACTTTCAATAACTGATGTAAGGACGTTGACAATATGTTTCTCGCGAATTTCTATCTAACGTAAATAAAATTTAAATAGATTTAGTCGTTAAGTATACGTTAGATCGTCAAGTTGTCTCATTTATATTGTTGCCTGTTACTTATTTTTAACATTAATGGTGGTTTAACAATTTTGTAATCTACATTATAAAAATTATATAAATAATTGATTTATTAAACAAAACAAAAGAGTAGGTAACGTGTTTAAGAAAAAGTTATTAAGTTTAATTGTAAATGTGAAATCGATAAAACAACGAGGAGTAACCACTGACTTTTAAATAAATTTAATTATTATTACGTGTAATAAAAAAAGAAAGAAAGTAAAATAATAAAAATGGTTTATAACGAGTATTGTTATGGCAGATCTGATGAGATATTTGATTTTCAATTAGGTAAAGCACGTTCAATGTTACAACCGTATAATTTAAGAAGCGGTTATTTTTATGCATGGTTAAACGATTTTGAATATGTGGCACGTGTCGTTGGTATAGCTCATCACAAAATGCTCGATTTTTTTTTAATGATGGTGGACAATGAAGTATTTGAAATGAACAATGATCTACGACCACGTTGTCGTCAACCTTCTAGCATTACTTACGATCAATTGGTGGAAAAATTTCATTATTATTTCTCCGTACCCTATCATGTATCATATTTACATAAAACACGTTTCTTAATTCGATATCAATATGAAAATGAAACAATGAAACAATTCGTTGAAAATTTGTGCTCAATATATCTCAAATGTGAATACGTAGGTCCTCAAGAATATGATTTACGTGCACAATTCATACGTGGAATTCGTGACACGGAAATAAGTGCTGCATTGCGTAAACTTCGTAGGATGAAATTTCACGAGCTTGTTAGAATAGCAATTTTACTTGAAAGAGGAAAAGATACATTGATGACTCCCTGAAACGAATGAAATGAACTAAAAAAAAAAAGGATCGGTTTTAAATAATGAACAAATGAAACAATAAGAATAAAAAAAAAAAAAGAAAAAAATCAGCGTTACTTTATAAATCGTCAATAATTGAGAAAAAATTATGAAATAATTTGACAAATGTCGAGAATTATTATAACAAATTTAGAATATATCTACATTTGCTAAAACAACAACACGTTTTTTTCGTAATGTGTTTTTTATTTGTAAACAAATAATCTTGCAGATTATATTGAAAACAAAAAGTTGGAAATTGTAATCCTGAAATTAATATATGTACGTTTATAGAAGAATTATATTCATAGTGAATATGAAAAAATTTTTAATAGAAAAACGAAAAATGGTAATTGTTATTGAAAAAAAAAAAAAATTATAATATTTTCTTTCATAAAAAAAAGAAAAAACAAATAATTTATTTTGAATATTTCTTATTTAGGAACTGACCGATCAGAGGAAACCATTTCAATTGACAAAATTTGTGATAATGAAGTAATATTTATCAAGATATTGACGAATTGTAAAAGAGACTTTTCTAAATAGGAACATACCAGAAAAAAAAAAGGATACTCGAATGGCAACATTGAATTGATGATAAACAAACAAATCGGTAAACCACCAATTTTGGTAAAAGTTCTAATTTTCTTTACATCTTGAAATGAAAATTATATTTATCGTAATTATTGTTCCTTTAAATTTTAAATGTGATGTCATATGGTATTAAAATGTTACATTATTTCGATAACTTATAACTTCAAATCAAATATTTTCAAATTAATAACACAATTGTAAAAACGTAAAGAAGACATTTTTTGACTTGTGACATACATTAGATATAATTTATTACTTATTTATTGAAATTTATGCAAAATTAATATGACAAATATCTTAAAATTACAAAAATATCATCCCCTTTATGCAGAATAATTTTTCTGAAAAGAATTTTAAACAAACAAATAGATTATTATTTTTCTTATTTTTTTTTACGAACTTTTTTTTCAAACTAAAAAAAAAACCCAGACAATTTCTGTAATCTTCAAATTTATTTAAGATATTTAAAGAATTTTTGTTAATCAAATGCATAATGTAAATAACGTAGAGTAATGTAAAACATTGTGGATATCATTTTTTGTTTGTATATAATGTTTATCGAATTACATTGCATAAATAAATTTGTACAAAATAGCTACAAAATATTATGTTGTATCTACAAACTTTTATTTTGTTAGTAAAAGTCACGTAGCTTAAGTCCGAATATTTAAATTATTAATAAGAGACTAATATTTAAATAGATTTTTATACAAACTACTTCTCAATTCGACATATTTTAGAATTTGTGTTGGAATTGTTTTAAACGTATTAATTAATTTAGTAGGCTAAGATTTTGTATTTGAAAATACGAAATTTGTAAATTTTATTAAAACAAATCAAATGTATATTTTTAATTTTGTAAATAATTATAATACTACTTTTCTATACAGACTATTATAATAATAATAATAATAATAATAACAAGATAATTAATATTTAAACAAATACCAATTTTTATAATATATTTACATTTTACACTACAATGTTATAATGAACTGTTTTTCATATCAAAATAAAATAAAATAAAATAAATAAAAATAACTTACAAAGAATTAGTTTTATTTTAGAATATAAGAAGTTGTGTAATGTTTTTTCCAAAAATGGTTTTCTCTTTTCTACATCTACTAAAGACAAAATCAAAATAACCCAAAAAATGTATTATATTATTAAGACTAAAGGTCCAATTGACAAATTATTATCAGACTCTAACCTTTCTATCTCCTATGAGTATAAAAAGTTCATGTTTTAATATATAGTAAAAAATATATTTCGCCCAAACAGGGACTTGAACCCTGGACCCTCAGATTAAAAGTCTGATGCTCTACCAACTGAGCTATTCAG
>NW_015149186.1:72131-84590 GCF_001465965.1 Polistes dominula | reverse complement strand
CGTTAAATGTCTCGTACGTCGCTGGCTGTCAATGTGTAAACTAACTTTAATGTCACGAAAGGATAGAATGATCGAATTACAATACGGAATATAAAAGATGGAGAACTGAAGGGCTACCAAAATACCTGCAAGAGAAAAATAAAGGACAAAAACTGAAAATGATGGCAAGGTTTAGATTAGGAAATGAATGGAGGGCAAGCAGATATTGGATAAAGGTGGATGAAAGATCATGTGCAGATTATGTGATACAAAGAAAGAAACAGGAATGCATGTAATGAAGGAATGTAATTATTTGGAAACGGAAAAGAGAATAGAAGTATTGATGGGAGAAGAAGGAAAGGGAATTGAATGGATGAAAGAACTATGTAGAAGGAGAGAGCTGTGTTAAGAGTCAGTAGCAGAAAGAAGATGTTAATAGATGTGTATTTGTAAAAATGCATAATGTAATTTAATAAATATTATATTAAAACAGTGTCGACGCATCCCATGTGTCCTGAAAGGGAAGCATTATTTTGAATAAAAAATAAAAAAAGAAACTAACTTTAATGTCAGAAATTGATTTTTCTCATTACAAGTTTATTTGATGATCAATAACTTAGATTAACATAAAAGTTTGTCAATGAATGAACTGAATACAAATAATATATTTCCATTAATTAAGTTTTTATTACATTCCTCTTTCCCTCTTCAACACTTTTTTTAGAAGTTCATTCTCTTTACATTTAATTTTTTATTTTATTTCACAACATTAATATACAATTAAATGAAATAAACTTTAATAATTAAGAAATGATAGAAAGAAAAGAGAAGGAAAACTTCTCCCCCGCCTGTAAAAGCAACCATATATAAAATTTTCTGAAGGAAAGAAAAAAATATAACAAAAAAAAAAATAGAAAAAAAATGAGAACCTTAAAACCACTTTCTATTTACGGCATTGCGTTTTTGCAAAGAACAGTTGTCATCCCCCCCCCATCTAATTCGATTTTGACTTGTAGTATACTTCTATTAGCCATATGAACACAAACTTGGTTCTTATAATCTCCTCCTCCTCCTCCTCCTCCTCCTCCTTCTCACTCTCTAACTCCCTCCCACTCTCACTCCTTCGAACCATCTAATTTATCTACACTTTAGAAATTACAAGGGAAGGGAGATATAATAACTACCTAATTCTATTACGTGTGGAGAGAAACGTTTTCTTCTAAGAAATAGTCCAGTCAAAATAGCTCTGAAATTAAAATATGCACCAACAACTGCGTCTGGATGGATGCGATTTAGATATTTTATGTTTTTTGGTTTGAGGAATCGATTTCTGAAATCCGTTTTAAGCTAGGTGTTTAGGAAGTACAATAATTGCGTGTTTTTTTGCAAATATCTCGGAAACCGCTAGCCGAAATAATAAAAAAAAAAACACTATAACAGCGTATAGAGCGTAAAATTTTACATAAAGTTTACTCGTTTGCTAATTTTTTTCACTTTTCCAATGTATTGTTTAATTAAGATTACTTTTTAATTGCTGCTATTTAATGCTGCTGATACTTTTAATGCTGCTAACAGCGTGGAAAATCGCCAACAATTTATTACAAAACATTTAATGTTCTGAAATTCTGCAAAGATTGGTTCTGCGATGCAAATTCTCTTGACGAACGCCAAGAAAAAGCTATTTTGTTTATAGCTGCCAAAATTTTACAAAACTATGTACTGAACTTTAACTACGATAATGAATCATACTCACCATCTAGCAAGTTTTTAGAAAATGTAATTTCAGATAATGCACCAAGTTTAACAACTTTCTTAAGTAATCTATTAATAATTGAAAACTCTGATACTAAAAACGATCATATTCAAAAAAGCGCTATTGCACATTCTATCGTATCTACTCTACGACCAAGAAATTTTATTTCAAAGTTACAATTAGCAGTTGGAATATATGTGTGTCGAAGAACAGGGTCACGATTGATAATTAATTTATTATCGAAAATTGGTATTAGCTCTTGTTATCATAGTATCCAGCTTTATGAAGCTTCAACGGTAATTGATCCTCTTAGGATGAAAACTGATGGAGCTTTCGTTCACAGTATGTATTTGATAATACTGACCACAATGTCAGTACATTAGACGGCAAAGAAACTTTTCATTGTTTAGGAGGCATTGCTGTGTACACACCTCATTATGAAATTGAATATCAAGGTGGTACAAAAAAGTGTAAAAAAATGCCGTCTGCTGATGAATTAGCATCAAAAGAACAAATACCCACGGTTTCGTATGGAAATTTCAATTCGAGTTGATTTCGCAAAGTATTGGTTGTATCGACTGAAAATTTTTCCCTCGGTAGTCCACCGAAAATATCACCAGCTTATGCAGCATATGCTTTCGCTAAGGCTTTAAAAATTCCTAATATACCTTCATGGAAAGGTTTTTTTGAAGTTATATCTAACGATATTTCTTATGATTTATCGCATATTACTTGCTTTACCCTTTATAAATGAAGCTCCATCAAATTTCACAACAATCAATTCAGCTTTACATTACGCAATGAAGGAAACAAAAAAACTAAATCAAAAAACATGTTTTGTAGTATTTGATCAACCATTGTATTATAAAGCTCGAGAGATTGTAGCACAATTAAATTTTAAAAATGTTGTCATTCGTTTGGGTGGGTTTCATTTACTGATGTCATACTTAAGTGCAATTGGGCACACCATGGGAGAAAGTGGCTTAAAAGAGTTATGTGCAACATGGTACGCCGCTGAATCCGTGAAAAAAATGTTAAATGGGCATAGAGCTTTACGAGCTAGAGCTTTAGGAGCTCATATTTTAACTTTTACAGCTTTAGCTATAAAAATTTGTAAATTGTTTAATATGACGCAAGAAAGTGAAGAATTTGTTAAACATTTTTTTAGGGATTGGACGAAAGATCCTCCGCTTCTCGGTGATTTTAATGCTGATTTAACATTGAAACGTTTAACAGATAAATTAATAATGAGATTAGAGTCAAATGAAAATTCAACAAACAGCAAAATTGTGGATTTAATACTTTTAAAGCGTTACTGTTGCTTTACAATTTATAAAAGCTAAACGATTGGGTGATTTTCAATTACATCTACAGAGTATTGAAAAAATGTTGCCTTTATTATATGCAACTGGTCATTTTGCTCATGCAAAATCAGCACAAATGTATTTACAAGATATGGCAAATTTAGTAAATGTTATGGATGCAGAAGAGTAGGGGAGAGTAGGGTTATGGGAGTCAGCGGGTAATAGGAGTCACCCTTACATCTACGAATCAGTACGTGTGAGCGACGCGTAAACGACGTACCTAGCTTCCCTCTGACCCCCCAACACTACCTGGAACGGCTCGCGCTAGTCAGCGCCCGCGCTATTGAGATACGCGCGGTATTTTTTTTTGTGCTCCGCTGATATAATTTTACGTCAATGCAAATTAGAAGGTAAGTGTCGAATATCTTGCAGTATGCGATTAAGACTTGTACACGAGCCTAGTTAGACGTTCGAAATTGTGATGTGCAGTTCAGATTATGTCAGTGTTTTAAAGATTTTTTTTATTTTATTCTTTTACTCATTAGTGTAATTGTGGGAAATGAGAATCAGGTGACTCCCATTACCCGCAAGTATAGGGTAAGCAAAACAAAACAAAACAAATAGATTCACCGGTTCTTAGAATGTCTAAACAAGTAGGCCCACTTGGTTCTGAACCAGATATTGTATCACCAGTTCCTGGCCCGTCAAACCAAATTAGTGCTAATTTGCATGATTTAATCAAGTTGCCAGAGAAAACACCTATTATAAATACAAGAAAGGACCGAAAGAAGCAACACGCTACAATTTTAACTTCAATGCCAATCAAAGAAGACCTAATAAAAAAAGAAAAAAAGAAAAAAAGAAAAAAAGAAAATAAGAAAAAGAAAAAAACAGAGGGTAAAGAAAAAGAAAAGAGATGGAAAGGTAGAGGTCAGGAAAAAAAGACTACAATACAGAGGAAGGGTCCTGAAAAGGCGAAGCACCAAGTACTACACGAAACAAGCGAAACTTCTGTAACAGATGTTGGTACTAACGACTTATGCAAAGGCTGATGAGGATGAAGACACAAAAGATGCAAAAAACAGATTCCTGGTATGCGACGATGTTGGAGAAATCAACGAGATGTTGTTTAGATGCACCTCATGTGGGCTATAGGCTCACTCGAACTGCACTGGGTGCAACTCAGCTGAAGGTTATGTCTGCGATATGTGCTAGATTTTCTTTGACTCCGATTGCCCCCAGGGTGACTACCTTTAAACGTTGGTGTAATGGGTGTAATTTTATCAGTTGAATACACAGTTATTATTTTAAATAATAGACAACTTTTAATTTATATTATTTAAGGTACATGAAGATACATATGATTATGCATTAAAGATTTATTTAAATGTTTATTTATGGACAAATCATATATTTATATATTGCAGGTATTTTGTAGATGTCAGGCTTACTGTAATACGGCTCGTTGTACATGTAAAAAGGCTGGATTGAAATGTTCCAGGACGTGCAAAAATTGCAACGGTAAAAGTTGTGAAAATACAACAAATAAAATTGCTAATGATTTTGAAGATGAGGGTATCAGTGATTATGAATTTGACGAATTAAACAGCAATATAACAAATAACACTCAAGAAAATGATACAACTAGTGAACATTTTAATGTGGTAAAAAATAACGGCAACGAAAATGAAATATAAGATATTCATTTTTACAATTTTTAATTAACTTGTTGTAAGGTAAATACCACAGTATAATAAATGGTTTTTTTTTTACTTTAATAATATAAAAACGTTATTAGTAAAAGAAATTTTTCTTTCAATCAATTCCATCGCGTTTAAGGTAGTACCCCTTCAGTGTCGGTTTAAAAAAATCGATTTTTTTTTTTTACATTTTTCATAAGAAAAATATTTCAAAAATATGCTCCGAAAATTTCAGACTGAAATTCAAAGTATTCTCAAAGTTATAGCCGAAAGTAGGGAGCACGCCGTAGTGTGTATAACTCAGAACGCTCTCTATTTTGTTGCCTCCATTTACTCTCTGTTAGGTATTGTGTCGTTAATAAGCAAATTTTTCAATAAAATAATTGGTATGATAGTCAAATCAAGCATATGTAAAGGATGTCAGTATTCAGCAACATAAAACCTAATCGAACCTGAGAGTTTATCTGAAGATCACAAAAATGAATGCACAGCAAATCACGTGTGTAACAGTGGCAAAATGGAGGTCGACAGTGTTTCTGAAATGTTTAAGCGTTCTGAGGAGCGTTATGGTGTGAAATACGTGAAATACATTGGTCAAAGAGCCAGAAATGACGTCGATACCGTTGATAATGCTCGTATTTTGAGAGCGGAGAAAACTACAGAAGCAAACCCTGGAGGACTAATGTATGCACCAGGCATAGCAGAATAATGTAAGTATAATTTTTTTATAATAAATCTGTTCTTAAAACTTTAAACGCGCTTTACTTAAAACTACGTTTTTGAAATTTTGGAGAAGCATTCACAAAAGACTATAGAACCGATCGGGATAAAATTTTTACCAGCTGTACTTCCACATTTTCAGCCTTGTAATCCACATGGCGCGTCCCTCCTACAGGGTCTCTACTCCGTGCGTGATTGCATCGCCATGAAATCTATGAACCAAAGGACGCTGCTGCTGATTTTTTAATATCTTAAACGTATAGGGCTTTGCAATAACAATTAATTTTGGTTATCAAACAAATTTTTTTTTGCATGTCAAACCACGTGACAAATAAATTTCAATCTTGTGCAATTATGATGAAAAAATTACCGCTAAAATTTAAGTATAATTAACAACTTAAAAAAAGTATAAAAGCTTTAGCGTTTACTGTAGTAAACAAAAAATTTGAATATAGCCACAGTAGATCAAACTTCAAATAATATTGGCAAGTAGATAAAGCACGATGTGACATTGTTATCAAAAGAATAAATATATATATATATACATATTAAACATTCAGATTTAAAGCAACCATGGACATAATTATTAGAACAGATTTCTAAGCAATTAGTCATACCATCAAATTTTAACCGCAAACTAACATCAAAGGTAAAAATCTTGTCCTTGCAGAACATGCCTAGGATGTTGAAGAGCATCGTCGGAAAACCGCAAGTTATTTAATAAAGTCACGAGTTAGTCGACAAGCATCAGTCGCTGCAACAACTTACTCAACTTCTTTAAACGTAAATAACAATTAGATAATTTATTCTTTTAATATTAATTTTGAAGATCAAATAATGAATATTGCCTTATTTCTTGTATTTTAGATAAGTGCAGCTCGATGTGTGCCTGACGTGCAATGCAATTGTGTTTATAATAAAAGTAAAAAATGTAAACACATTGCCGCATTGATTTACTTCATTAATAATGAAGAAAGTGCATCTAAAACTTGTAATGAGTAACAACAGTAGGTAAACCCAGTCCCCGACAATTTGCAAAAAAAAAATATTCGAGAGGAGAATATTTTGATAATATGTGGCGCCATAATGTACATAGATATATACAATAGCAGCATTTAAAAGTAATCTTAATTAAACAATACATTGCAAAGGTGAAAAAAATTAACAAACGAGTAAACTTTATGTAAAATTTTATGCTCTACCCGCTGGTATAGTTATTTTTTAGTTTTGACTAGCAGTTTCCTAGATATTTGCAAAAAACACGCAATTTTTTAACTTTTTAAACACCTAACTTAAAACGGATTTCAGAAATCGATTCCTTAAGCCAAAAAACATAAAATGTCAAAAAAAGCAACCATCCAGACGCAGTTGGTGCATATTTTGATTTCAGAGCTATTTGGACTGGACTATTAATTCTTCAATAAAAGAGAAACAATTAAAATAGAAAAGAAATGACATGTTTGGTAAAATAAAAAAAAGAAACAGACCACGCACCTTCTTTTTTTATTTTAACCGTCGGTTTGTTTTGACCTTATACCTTGGTCGAATACCTACGTGCTTATCTCTGTTTATTCTTCTACCCTTCTATCGCTCCTTTCTACAAACATTTCGAGTATCGAAGTAATATTTGTCCACTTTTTGTAGTATACAGTCGCACACATACACACACATATACAACCAGGAGCGATAACTACGGAGCATAGCATAAAGAGGAGACCGAGAATAGGAAAATACTGTATAGCTATGTTCTGTCTCACTCTCTCGCCGGCTTAATCCTATATATTTGGCTCTTTTTCTCTTCTTACTTTCGTTTTGACCCGTTTTTGTTATGCCGTAGAGTTACATTTTTTCAAATAATCCCCATTCTAAAGCAGTTTTTACTTCAAGAAAAAAAAAGAAAAAAAAATATAAGAGAACCTTAGAAGTACTTGCTATTTACGGCACTGCGTTTTTCAACGAACAGTTGAAATCCCCCAATCTAACTCGATTATCAGTGATCCCAAGTGATCCCATTCGTACGATAATTTGAAGCCTTGTACGATCCAAAATTCAGCCCGTACTATAATTTTCGATTTTATGATAATTCGATATTAATCGATATGTAGTTATTTGTTTGGTTCGCTCGCTTGCTCAGTGTCAAGCGCCCCCCACTTCACCACCACAGTTCCCCCATTCCCCCACACGTGTTCCCCCACCCGACTACTGCCACACGTCACACAGTACACCTGTGAGACTAAGCCAGTCACACATACAACAAACTACTACAGTCCAACAGAACACATGAGTCTAAGTCTGAAAGTTGAAGACCTTATTTTTTTTACTCATCGAATTTTGCACACGAGTCGCTTCAACGGTTTACGGTCAAACAAAAGTTGAAAATATGAACAACGTACAATAAAGAAGAAACGAAAAAAATATGAGGATATATGACGATATATGAAGATACATGAAGATACATGACAATATAAAGAAAACAAGCTAAGAAGCAAGAAGACAGAAGAAAATGAAGAAAAGAAGCAAGAGAACAGAAGAAAACTGAATAAACTGTTGGAAAAATTGCTACAGAGCTGACAGCGATCTCATTCGTACGATAATTTTGCGCCCCTGTGTCGATCAAACGAACTAAAGTCCCTGGGATCACTGACAGAGCAGCATAGCACCATTTGCATACCAGCAATACCACAGAAAACTTCCAAGCATTACTTTCTACAGTTTCTACTTTTACGTTTAACTTTTTTCCAGTTTTGCTTTTTCTCAGTTTTTACTTTTATAGCTTCTCCATTTATTCACATATTAGCAACATTAGGACGTCACAGAAGATCACACGACAAAAAAGTTTTACTAATTTTACAGGTAAATATTTTAAAATTATTAATCCAGGTAATTTTTAAAGGATAAACATATTCTCAAAATTCTATTAAGTCTTTGAATTTTTTTCAACTATTTTATTAGTATTCTATTTATTCTGTCATTTTAGTCTTAACATTTAGAAATGGGCGACTTTAACATTTACAACTGATTGAACAGATAGGACAGATAGGATAGATAGGACAGATAGGATAGATAAAATAGCCGCTACAGAATCTACTATAATTACAGTAAGTCTACAAAATCTATGTAAACATATAGTAACATCACGAAAGATCGCACAAAAAAAGTATGTTAAAAATTGACCAAGTAAATATTTGATAATTATTAATCTAGGTATTTTTTAAAGGATAAACATATCCTCAAAATTGAATATAGTCTTATAATTTTTTTCAACAATTTAATTATTAGTCTATTTATTCAGTCATTTAACGCTATAAGTTAATTATGTTATGCAGATTATTACTGTTGTAACATTATCTAATGAAGTTCATAGTAAAAAATATAACGTGATCATTTTATGTATTCAATTAAACATGTTTTATTTTGAGCTAAAAATTTATTCCTTAAGGTAATAACGAACGTTTGAGTTTTGCTGCTAGAAGAGAAGAGTTATTGATTTTTAAACATATTTTTTAAATTAATTTGGAAGCATATTTTGTAACACTTCTTCTTTAATTATTCAAGTTTTTATTTCTTTTGCATTTTTTATTGATTATATTTACAATGACAGATAACACATCTCTTACGCAATTAAAAAAACAAAGCACACGGCGGCCACAAAAGTTCCGTAAGGAGTGGCCTAATAATCTGGATTTTTGTTCGTGGCTCCGGCCTCATTCTGATAAATTAAAAGCTCAATGCTCACTCTGCAAAGCAACAATCAATGCGGAGTTATCGGTTATTCGCAAACATGCGACTAATAAGTCTTATTTAATAATGTTAAAAGGTTTAAATAAACAAACGAAAATGTCTAATTTTATAGAAAAAGCTTCAAATGAAGTTCGAAATGATTCAATGAATCGTAAAGTTTCCCGTGCAGAAATTAAATTGTGTAGTTTTTTTGCAGAACACAATGTATCTTTTAAGATTATGGATCACCTAACACCGTTACTCCAGGAGTGTTTTCCTGATAGTGACATATAGAGCAAGTCCGATTAACATCTTCTAAAAGCGCGTGTGTTATTAAAAACGCAATCGGATTTGCTGAAAAAGAAGAAATAGCTAGTAAATTACAAAAAACTCCTTTTAGTGTATTGATAGATGAGTCAACTGACATTTCAATGACTCAAACATTGTGCATTATCGTACGGTATTACGATGAATCTCCAGGAAAAATAGTTAGTCATTTTTGGGAGTTATGTAGAATTTTTAATGATTATTCTAGAGAAGTATCTGCTACAGCAGAGCATCTTTTAATTGTGTCCGGGAATCTTTTCAACGTTTTTCTGTATCTTTTGATAAAATTATTGGTTTCGGGTCAGACAGTTGTAATGCGATGATGGGTAAACATAATTCAGTAAGAACAAGATTTGAAGATAGTTGTCCTAACATTTACATCATGACATGTATTTGTCATTCACTTCACCTTTGTGCCAGTGAAGCTTGTGACGCAATACCGTCTGATTGTGAAAAATTATTTCATTCAATTTATAATCACTTTTCATCAAGTTCTAAGCGACAGCATGAATTTAAGCAATATCAACAATTTTTAGAGCTGAAAAATCATAAAATTTTGTGTCCAGTGGAGACTCGATGGCTTTCAGTAACGGTTGTAATTACCAGGCTTCTAGAGCAGTGGGACGCGTTAACTTTATATTTTAATAAAATTGTTTATGATATAGAAAGAAAAAGATCTAATTCACGAAAAACAAAAACTTCTTCGGCTTTAAATTTTGAAATAGAAGAATTTATACTTCAAAATCTTAATAACCCTATTACAAAATTATATTATCATTTTCTTGAATGGATTTTACAAAAATTCACAACTTTAAACAAACTTTTTCAATCCGAGAAATCATTAATTACAGTCGTTTATAAAAAAATGAGTTCTATATATACAGAATGACTTAAAAATTTTATGGTCCCGGATTACGTTAATACAACACCGTTAAGTTTGATTAATCCGGCCGATGAATCGAAATATATAAATATTCTGAATGTTTACACGGGAGTATATTTAATTGATTTTTTTAACAAGCCTGAGTACTCGACATCTCCACGAAAAGAAGTACAAATCGAATTTCTTACTAATTGTAGAAATTTTTTCGTAAAAGGCTGCTTAGCAATAAAGAAAAGGTATGATTTCGAGAACGTTCTATTAAAAAATTTATCTATTATTAATCCTGAAGAAGCTGTTGCTCAATTTACACGAAATATAACACCTTCTTTATTACCAGTAATGCGACAACTACCTCGACTTGTCCCTAAAGAATGTTACCAATCAATCGACGATGAGTGGCGACAGCTACCAAATTTTTGTTTTACCAGAAAATATTAAAGTCACCGACCCTGTAGATGCACTTTGGCACAAATTAAAAAAATTTGAAGATACAGACGAAATTTATTCTTTTAAAAATCTAGCTAGTTTTTTTTTAAGTATAATGTCACTACCGTTGTCAAACGCAGATTGTGAGCGTATTTTTAGTAAAATTATTTAATTAAAACAAAAACTCGTAATAAATTATCTGTAGAAACGCTTAATGGGTACAGTTAGCCTGCGGTCGTCATAGCGTGCGGACGTGTGGCTCCCCATATTAGTGATACAGTGATATGCAATAAAGCGTTCATTGTTAGCACTTCATCGATAGTGTGTTTTTGTGTTTTTTTAGTTAACTTTCTTTTTTTCTTCTTCCTACATTCCAAAAATAAGGAAAGTGGATGCAGAAGTAACAAATCAAGTCGGGGTAACTCCTGATAAGAAAAATGAAGATATAACTTCGCCGCGTGTAATCGGCACGGAGGAACCTTGGTCCAAGAATCGGCATGAGCTGCGAAAGTTCGTCGAAGGTCGTTTATACAAGGAAAGAAAAATTAACGAAGCTGCAGCTGCTTTGGTTAAAAGGCTAAGCATCAAAAGGAAGAAAAGCATAGTGATAGCAAAGCCAAGCTTGCCGCATAGTCCAGTCAAGATGGCGCCCAAAAAGAAACACAGTGATGGTGAGTTATCAAGCTGTGCGAGAGAGAAGCTCCTCCTTGAAAAAGAGAAGCTTAGAAAAGAAGTCCAGACATTAAAGGCTCTCCTTGAATCAAAAAATAATTTGCCGCCAGCGCAGTCTAGTGGCGATTCGAACGAAGTAAACATGGAGATTGACCTAACTGCAGGGGACGAAGAAAATATAGCGGAGAAGCTAAAAAAGAAAAATGCTAGTTATAAAAGAAAACTAGATAATGCAGACGACGGAAGCGACGCCCGCAAGGCCCGCGTTCGTTCAGATAGAAATAGAGAAGACAGTGTTGCCCAACCAATGAAAACTGTTGTTTCCAGCGAGGGGAATGAAAAAGCGGTGCAGAAGAAAATCCCTGGTCCCACCAACGTGAGTGGAATGAGTGAACCAACAAAAAACAATAGTTCCAATGGTAGCCGGCGTCCACCCCCTATAGTTGTGCACCATCAAGATTCTAAAGACTCAATGACCTTATTGAATGAAACAGCAAAGGGTGCGGATTTCCATATTAAACGCATAAACAATGTCAAGCACATTATCCAAGTAAAAAACAGTGGTGACTTTAAGCGTGTTAAAGATTCGTTGAACAGTGCTAACACTAAATACTTTTCGTTCACTCCAAAGGAGAAGAAACACATAAACTTTCTATTAAAGGGTCTCCCCCCATCTACCATCAGTGAAGATGACGTAAAGGAGGAATTAGGTTCAAAAAATATCCCTAACCTAAAAATTGTAAAGGTCAGTTGATTTGCTACGGCAAAATCAATTCGAGACAAGAGAGTTTTGCCCTTTTATCTGGTGCAATTTTCAGCGGACAGTGATACCAGCTCATTGAGGAACTTGAGGTATTTATTAAAACACTCAGTTTCGTGGGAGAACCTTAAAAAAAAAGGAATACTGCAATGCAAACGCTGTCAGCGTTTTGGCCACGCTGCATCTAACTGTAACCTAGAGTATAGATGCGTCAA
>NW_015149186.1:11572-36635 GCF_001465965.1 Polistes dominula | reverse complement strand
GATATTATATACAAAAGGAATAAATCATAAATAAACTTTGGCAATTATCATAAAAGTTTCAAAATACGTTTGAAACAAACAAACAAACAAACAAACAAACAAACAAACAAAAAAATAATAAAACTTTCATTTAAATTTCTCTCATTTTAAACTGACCGATACTCAAAAGTTTTTAAAAAGAAAATAAAATTTTTATTATATATATATATATATATGTACATATATGTGTACATATGTACATATATGTGTACATATATTATATATATTTGTTTTGTATTTATCAAAAATCATTCTGCCGAACACATACTTCTGCTCTTCTAATTAAATTTCTATGAAAACTTTCTAACGTATTCGATTGTTTTAAAGTATGAAACGCTACAATAATCTTTTCTTTCAATTGCTCACTACTTGCGATTTCTTCATAAGAGACAATTGATTGGATATGACTCTATAAATAAAAGTCAAGCGGAGTTAGGTCAAGAGACCGTGGTGGCCAAGTTATTTTTCCAGCACGACCAATCCCAGCCTTTTAAATGTTGGTTTAAAAAAATCTCTCACATGACGACTAAAATGCGGTGGATAGTAAGATAATAAGTAAGAAAACACATTCGTGACATAGGAAGTTTTTATTAACATAACTTCAATCGAGACAACGATCTACAGTGAGATCCGTTATAAGGAGACATAAACAAGTGCACGCGGATAGTATGTTTATTTGGAGTATTGTCACATAAAAATTATATTAATCAATCAAACATTTATATTATAAAATATAATTTGTTATTATAGAATTTGATTATACTAAAATAAAAAAGCACTTTAGTCAGAAATATTCAACACTAAATGGGGTTAATAAACAATGCAAATTAGATAATCGGTTAGATTCGATTCGAAAGATCAACTTCCTTATGATAAAAATTATATAAAAATCTAAAGAATATTATATGAAAAATGAAAAAAAAAAAAAAATAAGTGATAACACGTGACATTTACGTACTATAAAACGTAAAAATAAACGAAAAGTTCGTTGCACTTTCCTGAAAATGAGAATACAAAGAATCCTTTTACTGGTGTTGTTGTCAACTCCTAACCGGTCAGAAATCTTCTCTCTTTTTCTCATTCTCTCATTCACTCTCTCTCTCTCTCTCTCTCTCTCTCTCTCTCATTTTCTCTTTCAATATTATGCGAATCGTAATTCGAAACGCGTATCGATGCATTCGCGTATCTTATAGAAAAACGACGTTTTAAACGAACTAAAGAGAACGTTTTCGTTCGCGAAATGGAAAAGGATTTGGAAGTAAATAAAATAAGAAAAAGTACAAGAAGATAAAAGAAAGATTTCTCGAGATGAGACAGAGAGACAATTATCGATTCGTGTGGTCCTCGCGATCGCAAGCTTGCTAGAAACGGATAGAGACATCGGGGCACATTCCAAAGGTACGAAAGGCCCGCGGACGACGTCGATGATGCTAGTAGTCGAGAACAAACAAAAAGAAGGGATTAGATAAAGAGGGGATGATGAGAAAGAGAAAGAGAAAATATCTCTCCTTTTATCTCTGTGTTCACCACCACCACCCTCTCCTTCTTTCGGATCCTGGTGGACCACCCAGAAAACAACCGATCTCTCTTTTTCTTTCTTACTTTTTTTTTTCTTTCTTTCTTTTCTTTTTTTTCGCTCCGAGCGATATTTTGAGGCAAGTATTATAGCGAAAATGACAAGATAAAAGGTAAAAAGAAAAAAATATATATATATATCTAAAATTTTCACGAGTATGATCACGGAAGAAGAATTTCGGGAGGTTTATTTATTTTGAAAATTACTTAAACGAAAACATATGAGAAAAAATGAAAATAAATTTATTTTAATATTGATAAGTGTAGATTCTTGTTTTTAAGAATTTTTATCGGGTTTATTAGTGTGAAAATTCGATCAAAAATACTACGAAACCTAATAAAATAATTTATAAAGATTTAGAAATAATATAAATAGAATATATTACATTTTAATAATAAATAAATTTAAATAATATGAAGAAATTACAAAGTTTAATGAAAGCTACAAAAATCTTTTAGCAAACCATTCAAACCCCCTAGCAAATTATTTACTTTAAAATTCAAATTTAATACACACGCGTATACTAAAAAGGTTCTACCCTAATTATAGGTAAGTATAAGATAAAATAAATATAATATTGGATCTACAAGTAAGTTTCCAGCGTTTTTTATTAGATGGTGTCACGAGTAGATTCCGGACAGAAATGTCACATCTCATGTGTCATTTTCGAAACTTGTGTATCTGTTAACATTATTGCATCATCATATTTGCACATTTCTATCGGTGTCGTATATTTTTTATGAAGCAAAAACATGGCAAGATATGTGCCAAATAAGCGTCATTTGCGAGAAGCGCTTCTATTCTTTAATATGAAGAAAAGTTCAGCTGAGGCCTATTGTTTGCTTCTGGAAACTTACGGGGCGGAATTCATTGGTGAATCGACGTGTCATGAGTGGTACAAACGGTTAAAAAATAGTGATTTTTTACTTTTTTTGGTCCGAAATTTACAAATTGCCAGAAAGATGAGAAAATATTGTTTCTTACGATGGACAATATTTTGAATGAATATCAATTTTAATCAATTTTTCAGAATAAACTCTCAAATTTTATAAAATAACACTGAAAACTTACTTGTAGACCAAATAATAATTTATGAATGTTATCACATCAGCAGAAATTATCTACTTATCTGAGTATAGATTGTAAATTCTTCAAAAAAATTAAAATAAAAAAGAAGATCATGTGAAAAGTTGTCATTATTTACCAAGTATATAAAAACAGGATTGACATCTAGTAGGCTTCGAACGATGATGAAGATTACTATGATCGAATGAGATCATTCGATTTGAATATCAATTAGATCGATACACTTTAAATTTAGTCTTTTTTAGCAGGATAGAAAAAATTTGTTAAAGATTGAGATGATATTATATAAAAATCGTTCAATATCATCCATTATTTTTATTCCGTAATAAGAACGTATTGAAAATACAATGAAAATAATGGACATGCTAGCACGTAGATTTATAAACTCGTCGTAAACTCTAAGTACGAGAAGTTATGATCGTTCGAAGGTTAAATTNAATAAAAAAGACAAAAGAATAATACAAAAATGAGTAATTCAACTATTTGTATTTTTTTTACCAATTTTTTTAAATTGATATTAAATAAAAGTAAAAAAATTTGTAAATAAACATTTAAATTTTCTTTTAAATTTCCTTTTATATATTTAAAGTGTTAAATTCATTTCCTGAGTGATGGTCATTTTTCTTCGTTATGAATTTTTCTCTTTGCATGAAAGCATTTTGAAATAGTCTTTGAAGTAACACTTAACGCTTTTCAAAACTCTAAAATAGTTTGAATTGAATTTTCATTTAGTTACTTTTGCAATTTTAAATTTTTAAAATTTTTTCAGCTATCTGAGACCCTGTTTTGTCTTTTACATCAAAATAACCCTTTTAAAGATGTTTAAAGAGAATATTAAGAAATCTAATTTGTTAAGATTAAATCCCTTTCAACAATATATGTAAGGAGGAGGGAAAAATGAGGGATAAAGAGTGTGTGTGCGTGTGTATGCAGGAACATTTTGGGAAGTTTCTATAAGAGTCAAGTAAATGCCTTTATTTGGTGCATGCAGCAATTGAATGTGAATATGAATGTGAATATGAATGCGCATGTAATAGCGTCGCGACTGAAAGAAAGCGAGCGCGTTTCATTGTGTTTGAAATACTACATCATCAGATAATATTGCTTTGTGCATTATGAATGCTCCTAAGTCTGCGAATATTCTCGGTCAGAAAGTATCGGAAGATCCAGTCTTTATCTTATCCGAAATGGTCTAGAGATTTCGATAAAAAACAAAGGAAGTTCCGATTACCAATAATAGGTATATAAAAGCGACAAACTCTCACACTTATAAATATGATTTTGTTACAAGTGTGTTACATGTATATATGTTACCGCTAAAGCTCGAAAACAGTTTATGTACAAATTACTAATTTAATCTGTAGAATAATGGATATGCTTTTTAAAAGTGCAGAATCAAGAGTTTTTTTGCAACTTACTATCTTACATCTTGCTATTTAATAAAGAAAAAAAAATAATTTTATATCGCACTAATAAGCATAATATTATCATATGTTTTAAATGCATATGCTTTAAATAATATGTGTAAACTCATTTCTTTAATTTTAATAATAATTTAAATCATTTTATTTTTTTTAATATAGGTTTTTAATTGATTAGTGATTGATTCTATAAATTAATTTTTTGATCGTAATAAACTTAATCTTTTAGATATCGAAAAATAAATAAATAATATTATATTAATTTATACAATTACAAAAACATTGCTGTTGTTCCAGCAAAAATCTTATTATAACTTTAACGAGTAACTAGTAGGYAATATATAGATTATATGKGAATATTTAACTGTTTACCCAGGAGTTAAGCTTATCACGTAATATACACCTAATTTAAGCGGTCCTTTTTATACACATGGATTTCTTTTTATTCGAAAAATTATTTTTATTATAACGTTCCCAACCATTTTCCGTTTTTATCTGATATTTTTGAAAGTTTCGTATTCGAAGGTCAGGAAGTGTTTGCTTTGTGTTAGTTCCTAAGCCAATGAGCTTCGTTGGCGTTGGTATAAGTATCCAATAAGGAACCAAGTTCACATATCCTAAAAACGATTCGTTGTTAAAGGAAAGTAGCCGTTTAAGGGAGTGGGGACAAGCATAGGTTTATAAATATTATCAGAAAGCGAAGCGTGCCATTTCATTCATTGGTAAGGCTGTAATTCTTTTGTATAATAAAAATTATTTTTTATTTTTTGTAATTTTGTATAATAAAATATTAAATCTGATCTATATACATAACGTCTTTCTTTCCTTTGTCTCTCTTATTTATATATCCAATCTAGTCTATACACGTAAAGTCTTTTCTACTACCTGCTTACTTCTAAAATCGAGCGTAATTCAACGGAAGAAAGTACACTTTCTTTACATCTATATATATATATATATAAAAAGTATAAAATATTAAATATAAATATATATAGTAGATATATATAATAATAATATTTATAATTTTTCTGTCTGATTTTGACGCTCTCGGAATGTCGACATTAATATATTTTAAACAGAATATACACGCAATATGATTCAATTTTAATTTCTTATTTAAGCTACCTCTTCTTTACCCCCTGTATCGTGGGTTATCATTTATTTCATCACCTTTTTTCTTACTTTTCTTTTCTTTGAAGCTCACACTCGATGTTATGATCGTTTTGTTGTTTTTGGTTATGCCAGTGGTTCTTAACTTTGAAGTCACTGAACATTTTTTAATGGAAGGAAAATATGCTAAACACCAAAATCATTAAGACGATTAATATAATAAAACTAAGAAAAAAATGTGCGTAAGCTTTTAACTTTTATTAATATTGGAAGTTATATAGATTATTATACAGATTATTATACAGATTATTATACAGGAAATAATATAATACAACATATTTTTAACATTTAATTAAAAGTATTAAAAAATTAATAGAGATAGTTATAAAAATAGAAAATAAAAAAAGAAAACAATAATTTAAAAATATTATATTAGTAAAAACTTTAACTTTTAACTCTTTTCTAAAATTGTATTCCTTTAATTTTCGTGCTATATCTGAGTTTGTTGATTTTTGCACATTTTAACAATATATTTACTATTTAGGTATAATATACATTAGAGCTTTCATAAAACTTCGCGGAACATCGGCTAAGAACCACTGCGGTTTAGCACACACACACGCGCACGAGCACACACTTTTTCATATATTTGTACTCACGCTATGACAAGGTGGCAAAAGAAAGAAAAACATTTCTTGTAGCCTTATTTCTGTTTTATATACGCACATTTTCGTAAGACATGAAACTATGATTCATCCTGTTTATTCTTGAATTTCTTTTATCATTACAATTCTTTAGGTTTTTATTTTTTGATCAAGAATTTCATATTTTGATCATAAATTTGCCACTCTATTTTGTCATACTTTTATACGCGGTCAAATATTTTGACAAAAGTTCAAATTCTGATACCGAATTAAACTTACAAGACGACATTCCGGATGTCTCATCACGGATTTTCTACCAAAATCTTTCCCTACAAAGAATCGAACACTAATCGTTGAAGTGAGAAGCAAGAACACGGTATATTTACGCCACAACGCCACTCGATAAAAGTTTATGTTTAAAAAAACATAAGATAAAGATAAGAATAGGCGAAATTTTAAAAGCTCTTTTTTTCAAAATTGACTGGGCATTTTGTGGAGATACTTTACCACGAGAATACCTAAAAATAAAAATAAAAATTATCTTATTTCGGACGAAGACGTAATAAATGTCATTATCATCTAAAAATATTGGTACACGTGTAAGCACAACTTGTAAAATACTAGGTATTCGTATATATATATTGAAGATGGCGGCTAGAAGCTACGGACACAGCCGAAATAAAACGAAAACATCCTAATGGAGGTTTTTGTTTTGTGCCTGACTTTAGTTCCCACATAACATAAAAACTTTCTTCAAGATTTCTTAAAAAGCTTTAAGTTTTTCAAAACGATTTCTAAAAAATATTTTTACAAGGTGGAAAAGTCCGCGTTTAGAAACTTGCTAAGGATTTCTAAAAAGGTTTTTGAAAGATTTTTTAAATCTTATCACCATAATTTGCAAAAGATTTCTAGAAATATTTTTGAAATGTCTTTAAAATATTTTGGAAATAGATATACACTATTTTTAAGCTTTTCATAAATCCTTTTCAAAATCTTTTACAAACATTTTATTTAAAATATTTCAAGAAACCTTTCTACAAGGAGGAAAAGTCCGCGTTTAGAAACTTGCTAAGGATTTCTAAAAAGGTTTTTTTTTAGTCATCAAGTTCAAAACCCTATCATAAAAACGGTGAAAACGGTGATCCGCTGGGAGAAAGACTTGTTCGTACAGAGATCGTACACGGATCGTGGTGATAGGGGTGCACCTTTCCAAAATTTGATGACAAAAAAAAAAGGTCATCAAGTTTTCGAAATTCCAAATTGGATCGTTAGATCGTACACCACACAAGGAAGGAAATAACATTCGAGAAAAGGCGTCTTGGAAAATTTCTGAAGGAACTGCGTTACTAAGCGACGCAGCACACACATATACAACCAGGAGCAATAACTACAAAGCAGAGCAGAAAGAGGAGACCGAGAATAGGAAAAACTATATAGCTATATTCTGTCTCATTCTCTCCCAGGCTCAGTCCTATATGTTTGTCTCTTTTTCTCTCATTATTTAGTAGATTTTAAAGACATTATAGCTTAAAAGTTTGGTACATATGAATAATTGGCTAAATTATAAAGCAACCATCAGTGCAAGAGATTTTGAACACTATTGCATTGATTTCAATAAATCTCCAACTTTTAATAATAGTAGTATCTTTCACAATTTTTATACCTAAATTCTCGCTACTTAAATCTTCTATATGAAACAGTTCTTTTTTAAATTTATATTTGTTTCATATAATAAAAATTGTTTCTTTGCGTTTGCAAATGTTTAAAATATCGATTACAGAACCGTCGTTAAGCATAACATAATTATTTTTATCATCGTCTATTTGCAATTTACAAGACTTCGTGATTATAATTTTATATTGACTATCATACGTTTCATCTGCAGGTACAATTCCATTATAATGTAACTTTTCGAGTGTAATATGACTATTTGATATACAATTTTTAAGATTTATAACAGATTCATATTCAGATAATCTTATTTTGATTTGCTGTAAAGGTTTATCACCTTTTCTTAGTAACTTCTTTATTGCACAAATATAGTTTTTAAATGGAAAAGCACTGAAACTATCTATTGGACCATACTTTTTACCATCTTCACATATATGCATTAAATTATGCACATTAAATGTCACATTTAATTTACCATATATTTTTTGGAAACCAAAAATAAATTTAATTAGTAAAGATTTAGCAAAATTAATAATTTTTTCTGATTTTACCAAATTATTATTTGAAAGTATTATAATTACTGTATGAAGCTGTTTGAAATTCTCATACTCATCTGATCTGGCAATATCTTTTAAGATAGAAACACCAAAATATAATAAAAAATGCCTAAACTCAGTTGCTTTCCAGTTCTTGTAGTAAGCTAATGATCTTGAATGTCTATTGAATTCGAAAGGTAAAATATATTTTAAATTTTCTAATCTACTAGATACAAGTTTAGTTTTTTCTTCAGATAAATTATACAATTTATTTTTAGGGCTTTTGATCCAAAGCTTTATCAATTGCTTCATAATACCCAAAAACAATAAGTGCATGGAATCTAATGGTACAGATGTAACTAATCATGTTGCAGGTAGATTGGTTAAAACTGATTTGCTTCTTTGATAGGTACCAAGATATTTCAAATTTTCAAATTTATAATCGCTTCTTAATTTTTCGTCGCAGTTTTTCATTATACTTTCAATATTTTTCAAGGGAAAACAAACAGATGAAAATTGCTGTCCTTTTTTTCCTTTTTTTAGGCACTTGCTGCAACTATAAAATCCACTGTGATATTTCGTGCATAGAATAAAAGATTTTGCAAGACTATCGCATATTAAAGCATAAAGTGTAAATAGATATTTTTTATCATTACAAGTAAATCCATTGTTAATAAGATCTGTACATTCTAACACGAATTCTTATAAAAATTCATTTACATCGTCAGGATTCTTAGTACCACAATAGATTCCAATAACATAAACAGTATCTAGATCAAATTCTTTGCCTAATATTAACCATAAGCCTTTTTCAGATGAATTTCCGACTATTGGAGCACCATCAATATTGACTACAAGTTTAATTTTTTCAAACTTATGTTGGCGAGAACATTTTTCGTTAATAATTCTTTTTACAAAACATTTAACTCCTAGATGTAAATACTTTTCACTTCCCATATCACGAACATTTGTCGATGTAGGGGTATTCAATAACGTACGTGAAGTCTTGGGAAATGTAGTACTACTATATGTATTTAATATTCGTAGTGTTATGATTGACACTCACAAATAAAATAGAACGAACTCTCAATATTTGAAAAGTAACTGAATAGTTTATTACTTATTATTATAAATGTATAATTACAATTTATCAAGAATAAATACGCGGACTCTATTACTAAATTCACTCTCGCAGCACACTGCCTTTTCTAAAATACAAACGATGCCTGGCATCCAACGAAAGTACTACTTTACTTTTCGAATCGTCAATCTCTTCTGCGGAGCGCAGCTCCCAAGAGAACGCTGAACGTACACGCGACTCTCACGCCATCTATTCCATCGCACACGCACATACATCTAAGCTTACATACTAAATCTTTTATATTATTATTTTAGTCTCTAACAGTAGCAATGCATCAAGATGATTGAGATGATCAAGCATTATGATGAATTTTAAAATTGATTGCCCACTCCGTTACTTGCTGAACAAATTTTTTATCTTTGGTATTCGTGTCATTTTCCAATATGCTCATTATTTCAAGATCAATATCGTTTTCAGGAATACTTTCAGCATCACTATCACTTTATCTTTCATCTGATGAATCGTCACCTTCACAATCGATTGTGTCAACAAATTTTTGGTCATGACATAAATTTTTAATTTCATCGTCACAACTTTCGCTAGATAAATCATCTTAATCATTGCAACTCAAACTACAATCAATATTATCATTTATTTTTTCAGAAGTATTCATGGGATGATCGCATGATAATGAAGAATCATTAATTGCGTTTATTTCGGTGTCTTTAGCATCTATAGAATACTGAACTTCATGATAATTTACTTCAATTTTCGTTGAAGTATCTGAAAAAGGAACCTCGCAAACTGCATGCATTTTAACAGGTGATTTATCTTTTGTCGATTCATCCACAGTTGGATCTTGTTCAATTGTTTTTTTCTGATGATTGTTTGCATTCTATCCTTTTATCCGTACTTAAAGTTTGTGGTTTGCTTGTAACATGCGATGGCAAAGAAAATGAAGCTTCTACTGCTGCAGCAATATTACGAAAATCCTCCTCAGTTTGTTTTTTTGCCAATCGACGAATATGTCTTCCACAATATACTATATCATTATTTTTTCTTCTTTTCATTGTAGTCTATTGAAATAATTTAACGTGTAACATCTTTATACCATAATTTGAAAATAATACATGTAGCAGTGAAATAAAGAATAAAGAATAGAGATAAACAATACAAATAATAATAATATATCTTAAGATATATTTATAAAAAAATTTTTCGATATAAATTCTTGAAATTAATATTTATAGAAATTATTAAATAATAATATACAATGATAAAATAAATAATATGTAAGAAAAAACTGGTATTCAGTTCTTCTCGTTATATTTTATTATCTTCTGTATTTCTTTAACCACGCCACTTTTTGTAAACTTATGTAAATACCGCTNTAGAGTATGTGGGTAAAATTTCAGAAGGATCAGTTGAGTAGTTTCAGGGATATCATGCCCGCCAACCGAAAAAACGTTGTTTCGAGAAAAACGCGTTTAAAGTTTCTTTTAACAAATTTTTAAAAAGTCTGACTTTACCTTATTCTGCGATGCCTGCACCATACAGTATGCCTTCTGCTTTTTCAAAATACTTATTATCTTCCACTCAAGCCTTTTTTCGTTGTGTCCTGGCCTCTTTTAAAGATTCTCCGCTCAAACGATTGGCTGAGCGCACACGCGTGTTGTCGCGGTTACTAGCCGCTACTACTATTATTAGCGTTTTAGTAAATAGTAGGATGCGCGCAATGGGTAAGTAAAAACTATATATACAAGTCAGATTCCCCTTCTCCTGTCAGTCTTCAAAACGGATATATAATCAAAGAAAAGGAAGTAGTTTCACGATGTTGTCAAAGGTTGACATAGAAAGAAAAAAAACTCTCTTCACGGATATGCAATATTTATTATAAACAAATAAGTAAATGAAATAATTAATGGTATAATAAAACGTCTTTTCTTTTTGGCCGCTAAACGATGAAAAAATATCGCTCGCTTTTCTTTGATTACAATTTTCATAAAATTAGATACAATCCCTTTCTTACACGTACGGTTATAATTACGCCTATATTCATCTTGAACTTTTAACAAAATTTCTKTAGTTGACTGTCTTTATTCTAAAAGATTCGTCTGAAGACTGAGCTATTGCTTCCTTCTCTATTGATGGGAAAATTGTGAAATTTTCTCGCTGTCTCATTTTTTAATCTGTTAACTACTTAAATCGATCGCCTCGCTGATGTTATTCGTTAAAGTGATAATCTATTAGAAATTCTTTAATTAGAATGTCAAATGATTCTTCTATTATCTTTTCTTTATGTATTATCATTATTTCGTCCTTTTTAATGTCTTCTTCTTTGTTTTTTTCCGTAGGTTCCACTTCAACCGGTGCTTATACTTCTTCTGAAAATACTACTGCAGTTACTACAAGTTTTTCAAGTTTACTTTTAACTATCATTGCTATATCTTCTTCGATTTCTACGGGAGGTTCCACTTCAACCGGTGTTTATACTTCTTCTGAAAATACTACTGCAGTTACTACAGGTTTTTTAAGCTCACTTTCACCTATCATTGGTATGTATTATTTGATTTCTTTTATTTTTATCTTTTCCAAATCTTCGATAATTTCTGTTTCTGGTATCTGGTTCATTTCTCTTCACACTCTTACACCCGACATACATATATTCTTAACATATTTTTTAGAAATTAAAACACTCACAAATATTGTTATAAAAAAATATGAACGCATTGAACGCCGGCACTCACATCGTTTGTCTATTACGAAGAAACAGACGTTTAAATTAATGTTTACAAAGTGATTATTAATTTGACTCTTGTCAGAACATTATCTATGGATTCTAAGAAATTATATAATGTCAGAAAAAAATTAACATTTATAAAAAAAATATTCTTTAACCTCTTTAAAACATTCTTATATATTGTATAAAACAGAGTCCTACAATAAAATATGACCGGAGCTTAATGTGTTAATATAATTCATGTGCATATTTTATCTACCTTGTTTTAGTACATCATATCATGAAAGATATCAAGTTTATTTGTGTGTGGCAACAAATGCATAAAAAACATTATAATCGAATGTTTTTCTAATATAAATTTAAATTTTCCAAATCAATATATGTTCTCTTTTCTTATCTAACTGCAATTTTATATTTTAAAGTGTTTTTTTTAATATTAATTTCGTTTTCTTTACAGAAAAACCGCAAAACTACATACCGATCGACTACATGTCGGTTTCCGCAATAATGATGATGGTGTTTACAGTTTTAATTTGTTGGATTACTTCTTATTTTGTATCAGAAGCCATTACTTCTCTCTGGAGGAACCTTCGACCGAAACCTGATGAAACTTTGCTTTTATATTATAAAAAAACAGTTTAAAAGACGATCGACCCATCAACTCATATTTCACTTTCAGTACAAAAAAAAAGTGAAGTATCTAATCCGTTTTTGTCTCTTAAAACGCTCTACAGCACACAAGGTGTTTGGTATAACAATAAAATGTTATATAATAATATTTATCAAACTATTTAATAATTACTTTTGTATTAAAAAATCGCAGAGATATCCAATTTTCAAGAACATGAAGAATATCCTCAAGTTTTCGGAACGCTTGGCAGTACATACATTTTATCATCAGTGGCGGATTTTTTTAATTATAAAATTAAGGACAATTTAATGATCAAAATAATAAACTAAGAATCATTTGTATATACTATTTTAATAAATGTAATTTATAATTATATGAGTTATTGTAGATTTTTTTTAATATACACTTTTCTTACAATTACAATCTTAGTGACGATGATAGAATCCTTTTGAATATTTTATTAACGAAGATTGTACCATTTAGTAGAAATATATGAAGTACTGACCAAATCTTTAGTGTTCGACAAATCTTGCAGAAAAATGAGAATTTTATTAACCGTTACACCAACTGTATATCGGTTTTAAAAGTGCGATTGATTCAATATAATGGATAGAATGTTTGAAATTCCAATACGACAGGGGATACCAAAAAAATTGGTTAACTTGATTGAAGTTTGCTTAAAGGAAACTAGAAGTAAAGTGAAAATAGGGAATATAATGTAGTAACCATTTATCAAGCATAGCAGTTTAAAACAGGGGCTCAAAGTGCTATCAAAAAATTGCAGAAACGTAAAGATGGTTGCAGCTGAACGGCGTAACGCAACAGTTGTTAACATACGCGAACGATATTGTATTTTTGAGAGATAATAATACGATATTAGTTAATAATGCTAAACCCTAATAAACAAAACAAATAGACTGTGGCTGTCAGGTTTTTAAAACTATTGTCGTGGGAATGTAACAATTATACTCACGTTAGTCAAAATAAATTAACCAAATCTTATATAGTAATTAACGTTAAAAATAGAAATAAAAAAAATTTTTGATTATTTTACTCTTATTTCCAAGGTATTATCGTCAACTTATTGTGTAAATTTACTCAATTTCATCTTACCTAATCACTGTTTAGTAGAGGATGGAAAACTAAATTTAAAAAGGTTAATTAAAAGTAAATTGTAATTTATTATCGTAATTTTCATTCTTTACAAGACTAGAAATTTTTATAGCATAAGTAGAGTTTTAAAAAAAATATAAATAATAGATTTGATAAAAATCATAAGGTCATTAATAATTTATGACACTTTAGAGTGTGTACAAAGTTTTTTTGTCGTCAACTTCCGCTCGTTTTAAGTACGATTAATTAAATTTACTAAGAAATAAAAAATAAAATTTTTTACTTTTATTTCGATTAAGCAATTTAGATGAATTTTTTAGAAAAATCATTGTTAGAGACAAAATATGAAAACAGCAAATTACTATTCAAATAAAAATAGTTATAAAAATATAGAAATAAAATAGTTTAGCATTTTTCTCTGAGAATCATTCAATTTGCTTGTCTAACCTCGAATAATTTTAACAATCAAATCCTTGGTCAATCGAATCCTTTAAAAAGAAATAAAAAGTTGTAGTTTTTAAAAGCTATTTTATTACCACAAAAAGTTGGTTCTCAACAAGTACACACTGTATACTGAATCAAATACAAATAATACGTACTCATGTTTACTGTTATTTTGCTTTTTACACAATTTGACATGGGAATATAAAACAAAGTGCAATAGCTCTGACAATTAGTGATTTTACATTGAATATTTATATTAACTATTATTATTAATTAGTATTAGAAACTCGAATTAATTAAAAACGCTAAAATATTAATAGATAATACTAAAAATCAGGGACTGCAAATAAGCGAGGAAAAAACCAAATATATGGTAACCGATAGAGTTTAGAATATGACTAGTACTGGAACTTTGGTCGTCCAGAATAAAATTTTCGAACGGGTCAGCAACATTAGGTATTTAGGATCGATCATAAACCAGACGAACGAAATTAACGAAGAACTTTAGAGATTTTAGGACCTTTAGGGACTTAACTTTAATTTTTAGGAACTTTAGAAAAATTAGTAATAAATTCTTTATTTCGCAAATATTATAATAAATAATTATGAAAAACATAGACTCTTAGGAACTTTAGAGAATGAGAAGAACAGCAGGGAGGAGACCCAGATGATGGATGGGAGAAGGCGTTGGAAAGGAAAGTGAGAGTAGAGGAGATGTGTGAGGTAGCGAGGTTTTTTGAGAGGGTAGCGAAGGGAAAAAAATAAGAAATAAGTAGATATAAGAAAGTAGTATAAGAGATGTATGGCACTGTATGTTGCAAGGAGGTTATGTTGAAACACGCGAGGGTAGACATAAAATAAAGTTTATCTGTATCTGTATTTGTATGAAAGACATAGAATATATAATAAATGTATTGTCTGAAATATTTAAAAAAAACAAGGATTACTAGATACATCAGAGAAAAAGAATTAAAGAATACTGTGGAATAAATTAGGAGCAGCTGACAAATTCCATTAAAAAGCAAGTAAATTACTAATATATTTTTATTTTGCTTCTTTATAAAATATATTTGATACATAAAGACAAAATATGTCTATCAAATTTGATTTTTATATGTTTTTATGAAAAATATCCAAAGAGATGTACTGACCCATGCATATATGAAAATTATATTATAAATTGTAATATTTGCGTAGTTAAGAAGCTTATACTAATGTTACATTAAAATAAAAACATTTTCAAGATGTTGAACGCCCAGCGTGAATCGGTGGAGCTTACCACGGAGTTGAAATTTGAGACTCGTAGTGTATACAGTTCGATAAGCTGAGAGAGCGATACGATTCAATGCATTTTTTAGATTTTTCGTCGTTCAGATCTTTATTTAGACRAGAGTATTTAGAAAGATAAGTTTGTGGTCCAAAGAATAAGGACGAGATATGTTATAAATAATAAGGGTTTCGAAGTTCGGCAGGATATGGAGTTGAAAAAACATTTCTAGACAATATCTTTATTAGATCTCTCATTGCATTTTACCAGAGCCTTCGTTCAGTCCAGCATTATTTTCCATTTTTTTTTCGTAACGTCTTTATTTCGTCTATCCTAATATGTTTTCTAGCAGCTCAAGAATGTAGATGAAAACGGGAAATTGAAAACCATACTAACAAAAAAAATTATATACCTTAGTTTCAAAAAAAGGATTATTTATTTCCTTTGTTTCCGGCGAATTATATTTCCTTTAATAAAGATTCTACCATTTTGGTGACTATTTATAACTATCGCATTCAGCATTCCATTTTTATTGCTTGAATTGAAAAAAGGTGCTTTTTGTCAGCTATTCCACCCAGAAACCATACCGGTAACTTTTATTATTTATAGTAATAATATTTTAATAAATAAATCCTACAATTATCTTACTCGTAAAACTGTACATTTGTCTGATTCTCTGGGAACTTAGATTTATGAAGGTTTCACTTCTAACACCTGTGATCTGCACACATGATTTTTTATTTTTTAATGGTTTCTTATCAAAAATAATTTATGTTAATAGGTCCTGGAGAAATCTTAAGTATGAACAGAAATATATAATATAAAATATATATGCATTAGTTTATAGATGTAAATGTAATAATGAATATGCATTATTACATAATTTATGATTAGATACGTGACATTTTGAAAAAATATATTTTTTTAATAATCAATATAATTTACGTGTTCATTATTAGGTTATTACATTAAACATGTGTATTTTTATTATATTTAAATTTTCATTTTACTAATTGAAATGTAATTGAGTAAGTAAAAACAGATGTCTACTTTTACCGACCGGATAACTTCCTAAATAAGGTAAACTCCTAACTTATCAATAAGGAAGTTAANTTTGCACTAAAGTTTTTTTTTTGTTATAATCCCACTTCTGAATTGTTATGATTGACACTCACAAATAAAATAGAACGAACTCTCAATATCAGAAAAGTAACTGAATAGTTTATTACTTATTATTATAAATGTATAATTACAATTTATCAAGAATAAATACGCGAACTCTATTACTAAATTCACTCTCGCAGCACACTGCCTTTTCTAAAATTCAAACGATGCCTGGCATCCAACGAAAGTACTACTTTACTTTTCGAATCGTCAATCTCTTCTGCGGAGCGCAGCTCCCAAGAGAACGCTGAACGTACACGCGACTCTCACGCCATCTATTCCATCGCACACGCACATACATCTAAGCTTACATACTAAATCTTTTATATTATTATTTTAGTCTCTAACAGTAGCAATGCATCAAGATGATTGAGATGATCAAGCATTATGATGAATTTTAAAATTGATTGCCCACTCCGTTACTTGCTGAACAAATTTTTTATCTTTGGTATTCGTGTCATTTTCCAATATGCTCATTATTTCAAGATCAATATCGTTTTCAGGAATACTTTCAGCATCACTATCACTTTATCTTTCATCTGATGAATCGTCACCTTCACAATCGATTGTGTCAACAAATTTTTGGTCATGACATAAATTTTTAATTTCATCGTCACAACTTTCGCTAGATAAATCATCTTAATCATTGCAACTCAAACTACAATCAATATTATCATTTATTTTTTCAGAAGTATTCATGGGATGATCGCATGATAATGAAGAATCATTAATTGCGTTTATTTCGGTGTCTTTAGCATCTATAGAATACTGAACTTCATGATAATTTACTTCAATTTTCGTTGAAGTATCTGAAAAAGGAACCTCGCAAACTGCATGCATTTTAACAGGTGATTTATCTTTTGTCGATTCATCCACAGTTGGATCTTGTTCAATTGTTTTTTTCTGATGATTGTTTGCATTCTATCCTTTTATCCGTACTTAAAGTTTGTGGTTTGCTTGTAACATGCGATGGCAAAGAAAATGAAGCTTCTACTGCTGCAGCAATATTACGAAAATCCTCCTCAGTTTGTTTTTTTGCCAATCGACGAATATGTCTTCCACAATATACTATATCATTATTTTTTCTTCTTTTCATTGTAGTCTATTGAAATAATTTAACGTGTAACATCTTTATACCATAATTTGAAAATAATACATGTAGCAGTGAAATAAAGAATAAAGAATAGAGATAAACAATACAAATAATAATAATATATCTTAAGATATATTTATAAAAAAATTTTTCGATATAAATTCTTGAAATTAATATTTATAGAAATTATTAAATAATAATATACAATGATAAAATAAATAATATGTAAGAAAAAACTGGTATTCAGTTCTTCTCGTTATATTTTATTATCTTCTGTATTTCTTTAACCACGCCACTTTTTGTAAACTTATGTAAATACCGCTTAAAATCACATCATCATAATTTAATAAACTATATCATTTTACCTTCAGTTATATATATGTAAGGGTGGGAGAAAGACGAAAAGTGCGAGTGTATGGTGTACATGGAAACAATTGATGAATGTGAAAGATTTGTATGAATATGTAGCGATATGGATTTGAGTTGAGTGTGAGTACGTGTAGCGGTATGAATACGAGTGTGGTGGCAAGAAAGAAAAGCGTGCGATGTTATCGTATGTAAGCACCCCGAAATCTCTCGAATATTCCCGAACCGGAAATCAGGAAGAAATCTTTTGTTTGATCTGTTGGGAATAGTATGGAGATTTCGAGAATGATTAACGGAAGTGATCGGGACCATTGGTGGGGTGAATGCATATATAAGCGCGGTGAAGAAGGCGGTCCTCGCCTTCTTGATTCGGTGCAACTATTTGTGAGTGAAAGAGTGTAATTCGAGTGTGTCAACTATTGTTACTTACTTTTTCTTTCGGATTTTTATCTTAAACTTTAATATTTAAGTATTTGTTATATTTTAATAAACATTTTTTTTATTTCAACTCAATAAAATCTTACATATATATTTCTTTGTCTGTCTGAAACTACTTCCACAAATAATAAAATAAAATAGGCGTTTGTAAATGAAAAATTCTAAAAAAAAAAAAAAATAGAATTGATATCTAACCTGCAAAAGCAGTATGTATATCTTATCTTATTGAAAATACAATAAAAATAAAAAATAATTATACAAACGTTTACGTTTGAAAAAAATAGTAATATTAATACATACTTACGTTTTATATTAACCGATGGATGAACAATAATATAATGGATAATGCACAATTACTTAAAATTAACAAATATCACACAAAACTTGCATCATCCATAAAATGATTGCAAATATAGGTACAGTGTAGAGTTGCTTCTTCATTGTTCCTATAGAGCGCTGCGCGCGTGCGCATCTTTATTACTGGTGCGGAATAGTCGAAGAATACAATTAGAGCCAAAATTAGACTTGAGTAATTAAAAAATATATTTGAATGCATATGATGACTTTTAAATAAAATTCAGTTTTGATATAAGAAAAAAAACTGTAGATACTTATTTATTTTTACCAATTCAATTCAATTCACTTAATATATCCCGTGTATTAAAATAATACTTTTAAAAACCTTTCTGTAGCATTTAATGAAATATTTTTAATAATATTCTTACAAACTATCTTGTAATATTTTATGAAATCTTTTAGCATAATTTCTGCTAGGTTTCTTGGAAGTAGTTTCAAACATTTTAACTACTCTTTCAGTAAAATTTTTTGAAAATATTCTTGAGATATTTTTGTTAAATCTTTTATGAATCCTTTTCACAATATTTTAGAATGATGCTTGCAAGATTTCTGAAAGATTTTTTGGAAATACTTTACGAAAATTTTCGCTGAAAGATTTCAAAAGTTTTTGTGTTATGTGGGTTTCGCGATGTGAGAAACTCTCACAGTTGATAAGAAAATGGTTTTTTCTTAGTTTTTCAAGTTTAAAGAAAAATTGTTTTCACTATCCTGTAAAACATTTAATCTTAGGAAGGTAAATAATTTTCAAGAGGTCATTCTATTCGAAATTAGAAAGGAAAAAAATGTTTTACGAACAGTGTGAGAGAATCTCTCTATACGATAGTACTGAACGCCGAATGCGATAGCCATAGATAGAAACAAATACAATATATTTATATAATATATATATTTTTATTTAATATATTTATTATATATATATATATATATATGTAAGTCTCGGAATCAGAGACTTTTGCAGGAACGGAAAATTTGGAGGTTATAAAGCAACTCAAATTGATGCAGTTGAAAATAACTGTAATTAACAAAAACATATTACATATTAACTTATGCTATTTGACTATCCACGAAGTTTTATATCCAGTACAAACCTGATTCAATATAATTGTCGATAGCCTTATAAATCATTAATCACTCCTGTCTTTCACGCGGTCCTTGCTACTCTGAGGTAAAGTTTTCCCTCCCCCACCAGACATCAAAGTTTGGTGGAACGTTCAAACTTACATCCCCCCCTTTCGGCGAGGGAATTTTCCACCACGTGTATGGCACCAACTTACTTGCATGAAACAGACTAGAATCATTCTTTTTATATCTACCAGCAATACTATATATCACATCTGATACTTTTTCCTTAATTCTGAATGGTCTCATTCTGATAGTATCTAATTTATCCCTGTTTAGTTTGTTATTGTTCTGAACATATACTAAATCTCCTACCTTATATTCTATTTTCCTTGTATTTTTATCATAGTATTTTTTGTTTTGTGCAAGTATTTTCTTTGAATTATCATAAGCTATTCTCTTATTAATTTTCCAATTCTCTTTATTGTTTATTTCCAATTGCTCAGGTAGAATAGAAATTTCTTTTTCCGTTAACAAGTAAATTGGAGTATAACCTGTAGAACTGTGGATTGTGTTATTATAATCTTTTATACATTCCTCCGCTACTACTGGCCACAATTTATCTCTATTTTCAAATATTTTGCATCTCATTCTATTAATTAAGGTTTGATTTGTTCTTTCATTCAGGCCGTTGGAAAATGCACAGTCACTTGCTGTAAATATCAAATTTATCTTTTGATCATTAACTTATCTCTTAAATTGTGCAGAATTTATGCCAGCGTACTGGTCCGTTAATATTGTTTTAATTTTCCCATGTTTTTCTACTTTTTAAATTAAATTTATAAAATCTTTCGCCACTTGAGTTTTTGATGTGCTTATGTAGGCAAATCTCGTGAAATGATCTACTATTAAATGAATATATCTTTTAGTGCTTTTTCCTTTTAAGCCTCCTATTGTATCTAATGAGACAATTTCAAAATGTTCCTTTGCTGGACCTAATTGAGACAAAGGAGCCTTGAAGCAACCAATTCTAGTTTTATTTTTTATACGAACTTCACACGAACGACATGTCAACTTTATATGTTTATACATGTTTTTAAAGTAAAATTTTTGGCATATCATTAGAATTAATTGTTTGGTTCCTATATGTCCTTGTTTTTCATGTACTTTTTGTTCCAGAGATTTTCCAAAGTCTTCTGTTAACCATATCTTTTCTCTGTTATTTAAATTATAGATATATAATATCATATATTAGATAGATATATAATATCATTTTTAATATTGCACTTATCATCTAGTTGTAAACTTCTTTGGTCATTTTTTATCTCTTCTAATTGTAAAAAATTTGTTTTTCTAATTGCTGAGTTTTCATCACATTCTCTTTTTGGTTCTAGTACAGGATTCCTAGATAGTCAGTCTGCTTCTTGATTCAAATTGTGATATATAATTTAATATTTGAATTAATTCTGGATCTCTCCTTTTTTTAATATTAAAATTTTCTAAAGGTTTGTGATCTGTAAATATAAGAAATTTTTTTCCTAATAAATAATATTGCCAATATAAGATGGCTTCTTTGATAGCTAAACATTCAATATATATTGCTTTTTTTGTTTTTTGTGAATTATTTAATTTTCTTGAGAAGAAAAATACCGGTTTTAACACCTCATTTTCTTGAGGCTTTTTTAATACTGCTCCAACTCCCTCTATACTCGCATCAGTCAGAATATAGATTGGGGCCTCTGGATCGAATGTAGCCAAAGCTGAACCAGCGCATAAATATTCCTTTACTTTCTGAAAACTCTTCTGGCATTTTTCCGACCAGTTGAACTCTATATTGTTCCTTAATACTCTATATAAAGGTTCCAATAGTATAGCATGGTTTGGTATATATTCTACATAAAAATTTATTTTCCCTACAAATTTTCTGATATGTTTTCTTGTTTGTGGTACAGGAAATTCTTTTATAGCAGTGAGGTTATCATTCATTGGTTTTATATAGTTATCACCTATCTCATGACCTAGGTAAATAACTTTGTTGTTGGCTATTGGAAGAATATTTAGGCTAATGTAGTATTCAGAGTGCCGCGTGGCGTTGTGACGGTGGACTCGTAGACGCTGCATTGTTCTTCCGATTTTTTTTGTGTGCTGCACGTCTCGAAGTGCGTGCGTAGTTAGCAGTGATCCCAGAGACTTTAGTTCGTCTGATCGACACAGGGGCGTAAAATTATCGTACGCACCGGAAAATTATCGTACGCCCCGGGAAAANGATCCTTAAAGACGGTACTAAGGTTTGGTTCATTCTCTCTATTAATCCATTGGCTTGTGGATGCCTACTTGAGTTAAGAGTATGTTTAATACCGTGTGTCAAGCAAAACTCTTGAAACAAATGAGAGGTAAAAGATGTTCCCCTGTCGGATACATTTCGCACAGGTGCTCCGAATCTATCAACAAATTCTTCCATTTTTCTTACTGTTATAAGGCCTGTTGCATTTTTCACAGGCTCGAAAACAACGAATTTTGTCAAATTATCAATTAGTCCTAAAATAAATTTATTTCCTCTTGGAGTAGTCGGAAAGGGTCCAACGTGGTCGACATGAATAATTTCAAACGGTCTCTTTCCTGGTGGAATCGGGTGTAATTCACCTTCTCCTGGTCCAACCTTACGCTTCGATAAGATACATTCCAGACAATTTTTAATAWGMATTCTTACGTATCGTCTTAACCGAGGAARATAATAATATTGTTCAATACGTTTWACMGTTTTTGTAATCCCGAAATGACTGTTTAAMTCGTGATATTTGATAACTAAATATTTTCGCATAGCTTTYGGTATTACGAACAATTCAACTACCTTATCATCTCTTACTACTTTCTTAAATAATAAACCGTCTCGTAAAACTAAATCTTTTACAACATTATTTTCTAATCGARTTCTTTCTTTTTCAGGTTATCTTAATATATTTATTTGTGYTAAAATAGATTGATCGGATCGTTGAAATACAAGAATTTCATCTTCTTTCGTTTTAATTTCTTTAATAACATTTATGCGATGTTCGGATTCAACTTCTACAACGGGCGCCCTTAATAACGCATCAACGTGCTGCATCAACTCGCCTCGTTTATGTTTTATCTCTAAATCAAATTCGGATATCTCTCCCATCCATCGTGAAATTTGTGCATATTTAGTCTTCCAAGCATTTAGATAAACAAGACTCTGACAATCAGTTACTACCGTAAATTTTAACCCGATAAGAAAAGTTCGTAAACGCGACAAGGACCAAGCTATCGCCATAAGCTCCAATCGACTCGAATGATACTTCGATTCAACCTCAGTTGTACACCTGCTTACCGCGTAAACTAGCTTTAAGGGTTCTCCGTCAAAATCAGCTTGTAATAACATTCCTGCAATTCCAATAGAAGAAGCATCTGTATGGAGTTCCGTCTTATACGCATTAGCATTATATAGTTTCAAAACCGGTCGAGATACAAGTAAAGATTTAATTTTTAAAAATGCTGTCTCCTGATCAGCAGTCCMTTCAAATTCAACATCATTCTTTAATAAGACTGTWAGAGGTTTCGCGACTTCTGCWAATTTCGGTATGAAACGTCGAAAGAAACTAGCTAAACCTACAAATCGTCTTATTTCATGTTTGTCGCGCGGTGTGGGAAATTGTTCGATCGCTACGATTTTCCGATCACCTGGTTTTAGTTCACCTCTCCYGAAAATATAACCTAAGTATTCCATACACAATAAACCAAATTTACATTTCTTCAAATTCAACGTCAAACCCGCTCTCTTTAAACATTCTAATACAAATTCAAGATTTTCCATTAATTGATCCCAAGTAGTTGCATGAATAAAAGCATCGTCAAAGAAGTTAAAAGCAATCCTTTTTCTCTTTGCCGGTCTCAAAGCTATTTCCATTAATTTAGAATAATACATAGGMGCACACGTCAATCCTAACATTGCTCTTTCAAACTGCCCGGTAGTGGTCTATGTAATAAACGCAGTTAACTCTTTCGCTTTCTCCGTAAGGGGCATCTGCAAATAACCGAGATAAAGATCTAAGGCTATAAAATATCGAGCTTCAGAAATTTCTTGTAATAACTCATCAAGGTTTGGGATTGGAAAATGTACGCCTTTTGTAATTTGATTAATTTTCCTATAGTCTATTACCATTCTAGCAGATCCGTCTTTCTTTCGTACGACGAATGCAGGGCTCGCATGTTTAGAGTTTGTCCTTGTAACAATTCCTACTCGCTTATACTCGTCAATCAAATTTTCTAAATCGTGTCTATCCTTAGCATTTAATCTATAAGGTTTTGAACAAATAGGCTTATCGTCAACGACCTTAATATCCATAGTTACTAAATCGGTTTTTCCAATTTCATCCAATCCCTTAGCTATACAAATTCTATAAGTATTCAATAAATCTAATAATTTTTGTTTTTGTTCAGTCGTCAAGCTAGGATCTGTTATAATTTCTTCCGATTTAATTGGTTCATATCTAGGTTTTAGTTCAGGTACCGAGGTTATCGATAATACTGATTCGCTAATTTTCTCATTTATCTTAATATTTTTCATCCTACTTGAATCATTTACAATCGCTACTTCTAGTTCATGTGTATCAGCTTGAGCTCTTACAAATCTAATCGTTCCTRGATCTACATTTACATTATCTAAGGAACGCATTTTAAACGTTGCCGCTTCCTGTATTTCATTTACATTAACATCAGAGAATTTAAGTTCATTTCCGTAACGAGTATAGGTTATATCGGACGCTTCGGTAAACGGTTGTCCTATAATTATATCTTCTTTCTRAGCTGTGTCAGGTACAACTCTCAATGTAGTATCGCGCGGTTTCAAATTATCTAACTGAATTGGTACAATAACAACACCGGGTGATTCTACTCTATGACCTCCAAAGCCTTCTAAACTAGARCGAACATTGTTTACTTTAAAACCAGCACATAAAACAGCAGTCGCTCGAATCGTACATACTGTAGCTCCCATATCTATAAGCGCTGTAAAACTCTTAGAATCTACTTTTATTTCGCGAATGAATTTACTTCCTACGTCAGAATTATTTACTTCACTTAGTACATTTACCACATTTGACTTATTAAGAGAACAACGAGTTGCAATATGTCCGGGACGTTTACAAAGAAAGCAAGTGATTTCGCGTTTCGGTTTAGTACACGCACGAGAAATATGCCCGATATCTCC
>NW_015149185.1:68363-84428 GCF_001465965.1 Polistes dominula | reverse complement strand
ATTGTCTTTTCTATTATTCTTTTTGTATTGAGATCCAGTTGTTCTCGACTCGTCTTCAAAATGTTCTTGCATAATGAATATATCATCATTAGTTTCACTAATTTTATGCACAGACGATGATATTTTTGGAACAAAGGGAGTCTTTCTTTGATCTTCAATTGTAGGCATCGTAGGCATTGGAGAAGCTGTAAAGCGAGACCGGAATGTAATATTGCACAATTTTTTCGTTAAATAAAGGTACACYAAATATAATTTCTTCTTACCTGGTTTAATTGTCCTATCATCGCCGTCTTCATCAGAATTATCAGATACGTTGATGTATTTTGAACTACCAGCAGCAGCAGCAGCAGGAGTAGGTCGCTTCGATCTAAATCCTCTTCCTAATGGTTTTTCGATCGTTGATTCATAGTCCGAATCTTCGGCAGCTTTTCTTGCTGCAGTCGGAGTATCTAAATAGAAATGATTATAATAATTATGCAATTATCCATTATTACGTACTTATTTTGTAATTTTTAATTAGCAGGTCTAAAAATTTTATTACTTACCACAATATCTTAAAATGTTAATTTCATAAATAGGCCAATCATCATTTGGTTCAACAATATGTTTTAACAATTGCTGTAGATTTTTAACAAAAGATGGTGGCCATTGACACTTCGTCCTTTTTGTTTTAGCTTCATCGCAATTTAGAAGCCAATTGCTTGGAATTTCAGAATACGAGTCTTGTTTAATAAAATGAACTACTGCATATAGTTTTGCCATAGTCTTGTTCACTATAAAAACGTAAATATTTTTTTAAAAATCACTTTGCATTGTCTGCATGCTCTGAGGAGCACCAGAAATTTATTTAAAATTGAAATATCTTTAATATTACAGCCTGTATTATTTTTTATAATACAGACATAATTAACAATGGGATTATTTTTCAACTTAAAATAATAAGATAATATGGAAAATGTGTTTTTACTAGATAAAAATTGCGTATGTTAGGTCAATTTAATTTATATTATCATTTATTTATTAAAAAATTCTAATATTAAACTGGTGCAACATGCTTATTTAAACAAAATATGTTAGATTAGAATGTTAAGTAATCTTTTTATGATTGTTACACACGTAAAAAAGTACTTACAGTTAGTAATCAATAATAAAAAAATTAATGTATTTATTTGGTTGAAGTATTCTGTAGTAAAATTCTCAATTGATTAAATATTGTTTTAATCAAGTGATGACGTGGGTAAATCATACCCTCTCCCTGTGCCACTGTGGGATTGCACCACACAATGAAAGTTACCCATGTCCGTGTGTTCGGGATGTCGAAAGAAGTCGAGTGTAACCGAAGTTGGCGGGCACGCCGGAGTGGCACACTATGAAAGCGACTCGTGTCGTCCGAACACACGTCGAACACGTGTCGCTTTCATAATGTGCCACTTCGTGGCCAACCGCCAACTTCGGTTACACTCGGCTTTCCTCGAAATCCCAAACACACGGACATGGAAAACTTTCATTGTGTGCAATCCCAGTGGCACAAGGAGAGGGTAAGATTTACCCACGATCTGACAGCACTGAGCGACAATCGTGTACCCCATCTATCGGTCTACAGGTATCGACGATCGCATAACCCCTCCATCGGTTTCCACCCAGCAATCAACGTATATCCCCTCCAACGATCTATTGGCACCGTGCGAAGTCATGGTAGGGGAAGCCGAAATGGACACTAGCGCACGCAGTGGATAACTTTGGCAATATATGACTTTGGCAATAAAATTCCCTACACTATTCCCTACCGGTCATTTCGACCGGTCGTCATTTTTAATGTTTCTAATTTGAAAATTTCTTAGAAACTATGTCAATCCATCACTACACCTGTCACAAAATATATTTTCTTTAATTTAAACGTGATAACATAGACATAATATTAACTAGAAGGTTCAAAAAGAAAGACGGTTATATCGAGACAAATACATAAAGTAAACAGGATAGAAGAAACAGAATAAATAAAAGGTTAGTGAAGGTTAGAAGGAATAGTGAAGTAAACAAAATAAATAGAAAGTTTTGAAAAGAGAGGCGGTTATACCGTGATAAGAGAATATAGAGGGTAAATATAACGAATTATTGTTCTATATATTATATAAGGATACAGCGAGCAGGCGTGCATAATTAGGTAGTCTACAATTTTTATCTAGTCTTGTAACTTTATCCTAAAAATGCGCAGACGTACGTAAATTCGGGGTAAACATGACGGATTAGATGGCAAGAAAGTATAGTGTGAAGTCAGAATCTCGAAGGTAGCTTCTTCAAGTATTCTTTTACATTCTTGACTTAGCAGCGATAAATGCCTGGGTTTTATACAAAGAAACAACTGGTGAAAATATATCGAGAAAAAGTATTTTTTTTCAATTAGCAGAAGAACTTAGCGCAGAGTATAAAGATCCATCTGAACTGGAAAATTTGAATGACCTCTTGAAGAGCCCCGAGAGTTCTAATGTACGAAAAACTTGCCAAATAGGTTTTTGTAAAGAAAATAAAACTATGAATGTATAGGCTGTCTGTAAGAAATATGTTTGTGGTAAATGCACATTGAAAAAATGTCTTTACTACCTTTTTTGTAAATAGATGTATACATTACGTAATTGCAATATTAAAATAAAATATATTTCATTTTCTTTAAAACTTTTTTTTGAACTTTTATATTTGGCAAACTAAATCGCACTGGTCAAAATGACTGGTTTGGTAGAAATAGGTATATAACAACTATTGGTAGTTCTAGTGTTAATCATTACAGTGATTAATACAAAATCTTTTATAATTATAATCTATTTTCATGTACAAAGAAAATCAATGGGCTTACATTAATATAAATCCACAAGAAGCTCAAGACAATGCAATATGCTTTATTTGTAAAGTACAAAAACAAATAGATAAATTAAAGGTAAGAAAATATATTTTATGCATTTGTAATATTTTATACTAATTTTAAAAAATGTTTTACTTTTAGTTACACGCCAATTCTGCAAATCTAGATTTATTACCAGATAAAGACAAAAAAAATCGCAAGAACATATTATAGTACAAATAAAAAATATGGAAAAAATTAAAGCAAATTTAGAAAGAGAATCTATTAAAACATCAAAATTTAATTATATGGAATCAGCAAAAACAAAAGACAAATTAAAGAAATTAGGAAAAAAAACACAAAAAGTATTAGATAATGAATTAAACTTAACAGCGGAAGGATTACAAGATCTGCATGAATCTCTTGTAGATCAACTTATGCTAATGCATACCTACTGTTGATGTGGCATTAGTTTAATTTTTACACCAGCTGGATCTTCTGCTATTATGTCTTTTGAAGGTTGAATACCTAGGAATGACATAACCACAAAAGCTCTTATCAGTTCCACGGAGGTTGAAGAACATCAAATAAGAAATCATAAGCATCTCAAGCATCTCAAGCATCTCAAGCAGTGTGCGGTCTTGTAGCAGGTATAAGGTGGACAGTTACTGGAACACCTATACAAAATGAAAAAATGGATATATACATATCGTTTAGTAAAATTTTTGAAATAATCTCCTTTCGACGATAAAATCGAAATACACGAATATCGTCAAAAGGAGAACATTTTAAAAATTTCAATAGGGGATATAAATCTTTGAAATTTCCTTCTCGATGGTAATAGAAGCGTTAAGGCGTGTTTCCCTTTACGCGAGAAACGGGCCGTGAATGAGGAATAGGCCAATGGGAACACGTGATGTAGTAAAAAAGAAATATCCTTTTTTAATTCTAATCTTCAGGGACAAGCCTTTATTCACAATAGGTGGTGTACCACGTGTGGTGAAATACAAAAGATGCTTTATGCAGAGTATAAAAAGAAGCGCGACTAGCTGGTTCGGCGGACAATGAGAAAGTGTCCGAGATAATGAATTCCCACGGCGATCCAGGCATCCGGAAGGAGAGAGGGCGACGGTCGTAGCGATCACGCTGCAGCCCTGACCAATCAATGCCCCGGGCGTGCATACGCCGAGTGGTCAGGCCAATCGGATGCCCCTGCGTGGTGGTCAAGCCGCAAGGCCAGGGTCGAAATGCCCCTGGCAGACCTGCGCAATCCCTGCGGAGCCGCATCCCGTGGCGCATATAACGACGCTAGTGCTGGCGACCGAGAGGTGCAGCGATACCAGAGACTTTAGTTCGTCTGATTGACACAGGGGCGTGAAATTATCGTACGCTCCGGAAAATTATCGTACGCCTTAAGAAAATTTCAAATCCGACAATTTCTCGGACGAGATTTTCAAAATGTGGAAAAAGTGTCCAAGATCCAACTTTTTCAAAGTTGATGACTTTTTTTTTTTTTTCTACTCATCAAGTTCAAAACTCTACCATGAAAACGATGAAAACGGCGGTCCACAGGGAGATAGACTTGTTCGTACAGAGATCGTACACGGATCGTGGCGGTGGTATGGGTGGTGGTAGAGGTGGTGCTGCACCTTTCCTAAATTTGTTGACTAAAAAAAGAAAGAAAAAAAAGGTCATCAAGTTTTCGAAATTCCCGAATGGGATCACTGGAGAGGTGTCAGCACCGTCCTGGTGCGTGTAGAGGGTTTCTCTATAGTAAAAGTAAAATTAGACTGAATTTTATTTATTATTTTTATTTACAGGATGCGACTTGCTTTTCTTTATTGTACACTTATCAACGGCTACGTACAGACTAGTCACCGCTTCTTTTTAGCGTGGTTCCCTAGCCTTCTAGTAACTTTAGAGGACGCGACCGAAGGTCGCGTCCTTTAAATAAAAGTAACAAAGAAAATTCAGTCTAATTTTACTTTTACTATAGAGAAACCCTCTACAGTAAATTGGTGCCGAAAGCCGGGAACGTCCGCGTGAAAAATAAAAAATAATACAAAAACTAAAATAAAAAAAATAAAAAGAATAAAAAAATGGCGCAACCAACCAGCGAAACCGACGTGACCCGTGCCGACATTTACACTAAGGAAATCAACGCCAGTGAATTCAGAATTGTAACGCTTCCAGCTTTTTGGAAAGAAGAACCAAATTTATGGTTCGTAATGTTGGAAAAAGAATTCGCGGCGTACAACAATAAATCGGATGCCGTAAAGGTTTCAGCGGTGGTAAGGAATTTGGATACCACGCTGATAAAAGAGGTATACGACATCTTAGCATCCCCCCCCCCCGAGCAATGTACGTACACACATTTAAAAGAAGCATTAATACACAAACTAACCAAGTCCGACGAACAACGGCTAAGGCGATTATTAATGGGGATTGAATTAGGAGACAAAAAACCATCCGAACTTTGGAAAGAAATGAAACGCTTAGCAAATGATTGTGTTAGTGAAAAAATGCTCCTAACTTTATGGATGCAAAGGCTATCAACCAGGGCACAAGGGATCCTGGCCATCGCAGACGAATCCCGTTTTCCAATTACAGCACTAAAGCGCATTATGCGGCATAATGCTCAACGTTGAATGTTTCAACCAGTGCTGTCAGATCGTGGGTAAATCTTACCCTCTCCCTGTGCCACTGGGATTGCCCACAATGAAAGTTTTCCATGTCCGTGTGTTTGGGATGTCGAGGAAAGCCGAGTGTAACCGAAGTTGGCGGTTGGCCACGAAGTGGCACANTAATTTGCGCTTTTTCTAGTTTCCTTGAGAAATATCCTAGTGGTTCCCATTTGTTATCGCAGAATTGTTCTAACACTGCTCCAATTGCGTTATCGGAAGCATCAGTCTTCAATTTTAATACTGCTTTCTCTTTTGGGTATGCCAATAACGTTGCTGTGGCAATTGCTTCTTTGGCTTTTATGAAAGCTTCTTCCGCTGCTTGATTCCATTCTATCAGTCTTTTGTCGTGCTTTTTGGCACCTATCATATACTTGTTAAGTGGGTCAAGCCATTCTGCAGCCTTTGGTAAGAACCTCCTATAAAAATTCACTACCCCAAGGAAACGTCGCATATCTGAAACAGTTTTTGGTTTGGTATAGTTTTGTATAGCGTGGACTCGCTCATCCAACGGCGCTATAACCTTACTATCTATCTTATAACCTAAGTAGTTTACGCTATTTTGAAAAAAATTGCACTTTGAAATATTTATTGTGAGTCCATATTGCCTAAGTCTATCAAATATTGCACGCAGATGTTTTTCATGAGATTCCTTATTTTTAGACGCTACTATTATATCATCTATGTAACCGGCACAGAAATCTAATTTGCTTAACACTATATTCATAAACCTTTGGAATGTTTGCGCCGCGTTACATAAACCGAAAGGCATCACTGTGTACTCGAACAAAACAAAAGGTGTAATTACCGCTGTTTTTTCTATATCTTCCTCAGCCAACGGAATTTGGTAATATGCTCTAGACAAATCTATTGTGGAAAATATATTACAGTCACGAAATTGTTGCGTGATGTCGTGTACATGTGGAATGGGGTACCTGTCTGGTACCGTARCGCTATTTAATCGTCTATAATCTCCACATGGCCTCCATTCGCCATTTTTCTTTGGTACCATATGCAGAGGGCTCGCCCATTGACTCTTGGACGGGCGACAGATTCCTTCGTTGACTAGTTGCTGAAATTCGGCTTGTGCGATTCGCAGTTTTTCCGGATTTAGTCTTCTTGCTCTCTCTCTGCTATCGGAGGACCTTTTGTGATTATATAATGTTTCACCGTGTGGCTGATGGGTTTCCTTGAAGTTGGTTTCGTTAAATCTGCGTACTCCCTAAAAAGTTCTAAATACGGAYTATTACAATTAATGGTCAAAATGGTTGGAACGTCAATATTTACTAATTCTRSTTTCCTAGAAAGCAATGTATTGCCRTCCAACAATTTTTTGTTTCTTAAATCTGGTAGTAAATTATAAAAATGTAAGAAATCGGCGCCTATAATTGCTTTAGATACATTCGCTATAATGAATCTTCATGAAAAATCTCGACGAAGTCCAAGATTTAGGTTTAAAAGTTTTTTTCCGAATGTCTCTATTTCTGCGCCATTTGCCGCATATAACTTACACGTATTGTCTTTGGTTTCATTTAACGAAGCACGTGGAATAACTGAGACGTCTGCTCCAGTATCTATTAGAAAACATGCTCCTGTTTTCCTATCATTTACCATGAGCGCAGGTTCTTCGTGGCGTTGTCAACCGCCTCTATTTGAGACTTTTGCACTAGTTTTCCGAAGGCTTTCTTTTGTCTGGGCCTGTCCACTTGCACGGAGATCTGCACTTCCACGATCGTTCCGCGAATTTCCAGTGGTAGTAACATAGGCCGTCATTTTTTGACGGATTTTTAGACGCCACAGAAATAGTGATTAGTGAGGGGGCAGACTGGTGAATTGGTTTGAAAAAATTATGAAATAATGAATTGCATAATACAGAAAAAAATGAACCATATTTAATGATAATTAAAAAATTTATATTAAAATAAAATAGGTTACACAAAAAATGATTATAAATTCAAAAAGAAAGATTTAATTAAGTTTGATTTGATAAAAGGTGTGGCGTCCCGCACCTGCTCGGTGCTGACACATTATGGTTGACTATCCGTAGCTCCGATGTCTTGCACTAGAGCACTATAGAGATGAGTACTCTCATCCGCCATTTTCACTCCTCGAGTAAGCGGAAGTTTTAAAAAAACGTATGTAGTGAGTGTTAGTCTGTAGGTTTATCGTTATTTTTTGCAATTTTTTAAATTATTTGTGAATGAATGAAGAAGAAATTTTATTGAAATCGTTTAATAGTCATTTAATAGTCGTAAACAACTATTAATATCTGTCTGAAAACATATTGAAAAATACATTTTCAATAAAAATTTCTAATTTCACTACAAAGATTTTTGGGCTTTGTCTAGCAAAAATTGAAGGTATGTTTATTCTTTTTGTATATAAATAGAATGATCATAGTATTGTAAAGTTTACAATTTCTTATTTTAACGCTTGCTTGTAATAACCATCCAGTATTGGCTGCAAATAAGACTGTTGCACCTCCAGTAAAAAAGCTACAAACAAGTGATACTCAGTTTTGTGTGCAAACATTTTTAATTGATGAGTTTAGCAATTGCATTTCTCGTTATGATGCAAATAGCATCTTTTATTTAGCTGGCAGCACAACTAATGCTGTAGCCAAACGTGTTTGTAGAAATTGTGTGCAATTTTTGACATCTTCAAATTTGCCAAATATAGATTTTATAAAAAAANAGCGAAGAGCTATTACAAGATCCACACATATTCCTAGAAAAATTAAGACAACATATAAGGCAAATCAGACCGATTCCCACAGCACACCATACCAAAAAGAAACATTTTATTCAGGATAGGTTATATACATGTACGCACATATTTTTAAGAGTCGATGCTGTAAAAAAAACCATTAGAAGCGCCTTACGAAGGTCCATACGAAATTATACAAAGACTTACAGATAATATTTTCAAAATTAACTATAAAGGAAAACATATAAATDTATCTATAGAAAGACTAAAACCAGCGTTCGTCGAAAAAGATTGCAATACCGATTCGTATGTACCAATTAAAACTTATTAGGTTAGGATAGAGATAATGCAATATTTTTATATATCTTTATATATTTTTATATTTTTATGTACTTGTAAACATCTATAATTTTAAGTTGCGCATTTTATGTAATAAGAAAAATGCTCCGAAGGGAGTAATGTAGCGGTACGACCGATGGTYGCGCCATCTAAGTTACTAGAAGGCTAGGGAACCACGCTAGCAAGTGTGGTCACCAGACGAGTACAGTCTGTGCGTAGCCGTTGAGAAGTGTACAAGAAAGAAAAGCAAGTCGCATCCTAACAATAAAGATCATAAAACAAATTCAGTCTAATATTATCTTTACTATAGAGAAACCCTCTACATGCACCAGGACGGTGCCGACATCTCGCGGCTGCCAGCGCCAAGTTCGGCAGACGTACCCAAAAACTACTAGAGGTGCGCGTTTCTTTCAGCGACACTTTCTGCCTCTGCTTTGTAACCAAACCTTGATGTAGAGGCGGTCGATTGGTCAGAACTCGTGGTATAATTGCGCCTGGGAATCTGATTGGTCGGGCCTAGTAACGAACATCCCGGATCATCTCCTCGCTTCTCGGAGATCATCGATCCAACGGATTTCTCGACAGGAGTTCGATATCACTCGCCAAGCTTATCAGTCGACTGCGCTTGCTCTCTCTTCCGTATCAATAATCATTCTGTATCTCGTTGTGCGTGTGTTTAAATTCTGTATTTTGTTGAATAAAATCTGTTCTGAGAGATCGCAAATAAAAAAGGTGAAATCCCTTGTTGTGTCCGGCTTCCTCATTAGTCGTTACGGTGGTCAGTAACTAGCCATTCGGCCCGCGGACATTGCATTTCCCACATTTCTATATACAACTTTTATACTATTTAAAATGTTTGATTCATTCGCGCGCAATCACCTGATTACATAAGTTCCTATCCCCCAAAATTCTTTGGCTCGTCCCCCCCACAGGGTCCCTAACCAAGTGTCTACATCAGCGCCATTCTGGAAGGTTTTTGAACTGTTATTGACAGAAAACGCTGGATACTTTTTTACATTTTCTCCCATAAGAGATGCTACTCCTTACCTCTACCCTCCATAGGTTAGAAGTAAGGTGAGGATTCTTCTGTTAGATTCGTAATTTAAATTTTGTTCGTACGTGACGCTAAAATCGCACATGCATTGAAGATAAAATGGTGAAGCATTTTGACAGTGAAACAATATCAATTGTCATTTTTAAATAGTAAGAATAGATTGACTTGCAAAAAAGAAATTATCTAATTATTAACAAAGGAAACTTATTCTATAATTTTAAGAAAGAATATTAACGCTATGGAAGTGTATAAAAAAATTTCTTAACACTTTATTAGAGGTTAGAAATTAAGAGAAAAAGATCATGTAAGATAATATCCCAAAGATAATAAAACATAATGGAAATTAATGAAGATAGTGATTTGAGTGATCTACGATCTGGCGTTTATACATTCCCTTCGAGTGTACAAAATGTTATAGATCAGGTTTGTGCTCTTATTTATTTCTAACTTTTATACTCTATTAACCTTATAAATCAAGGTTGACATCTATTTAATTGGGTATTAATAACATTTGAGAGCATATACAATACATGCATAATATATATTATCTGTCTTTTGTATTTATATATTGTCTATTTTTTATTAATTAATAGGTATTATCCAGCGATGATCCATTGGATGAAGCTAATTTCACAGTCGTTAATTATATTAACTCTATATTTCCAACCGAACAATCTTTGTCTAATATCGATGATGTAATGAATGAGATGGAACAGAAAATTGATACTATTGACAAAGAGATGAGCGCTGTTGTATGCGGACAGACAAATATAGGTCAAGACGGTAAAGCGGCATTAGAAGATGCTCAAAAAGTAATTAAACAATTATTTATTCATATTAAGGATATAAAAAATAAAGCGGAAAAATCCGAAGATGAAGTCCAAGAGATCACAAGAGATATTAAACAATTAGATTTCGCTAAAAGAAATCTTGTAACTTCTATAACAACATTAAATCATTTACATATACTTGTCGAAGGAGTTGACACATTAAAGTATGCATTTTATTTATATTTATACTCTTTGTACTTTAAATTTTTATTTAAAATATTATATATTATATATTTATGTCTACTTTTAGAATATTTATACAGAAAAAACAATACGGAGAAATTATTAATCCATTACAAGCAATGACAGAAGTCATGCAACACTTCGATAGTTACATGGATATACCAGAAATTAAAAAATTATCAGATGAAGTAAGATATTTTATATTATATTGTTAACGTAAATGTATATAAAATAATTTTCATTTCTTTCTTTATTTCAGGTTCGACAAATACATGTTGAATTAGCTCAACAGATTACAACAGATTTCAAAGAAGCATTTTCCGGGCAAAATCCAAAATATTTTAATCAACTGACAGATGGATGCGTAGTAATATCTTTATTAGATCCAAAAGTAAAGTATGTACTATTATCCCAATTTTTCTAATTACAAAAAAAATAATGTATATCTAAAAATAATTGAAAACAATACAAAATTTAATGTAGGAAAATTATATGCTAATAATTTTCTTTCTTATTTTTAATAGGAAAGATCTACTAACATGGTTTATAGATATTCAATTAAAAGAATATGCACACTTATTTGACGAAAATCAGGATTACGCATGGCTAGATAAAATAGACAAACGATATGCATGGCTTAAGAAACATTTACTTGACTCTGAATCTAAATTCGGTACAATCTTTCCACCCGATTGGGAAGTATCTGAACGTATTGCCATTCAATTCTGTTCTGTTACAAACGATGCTTTGACCAAATTGATGCATAAAAGACGTGCAGAAATAGATGTCAAATTGTTACTCTATGCTATTCAAAGAACAGCGAATTTTGAATCATTATTAGCTAAACGTTTTGCAGGAAGCAAATTATCTACCGATAATACTGCAATATCTACTGAAAATGAAAATTCGACTGTGAATAATAAAGACAATAAAGGATCTGGAAACCCATTTGAGGAAGACGAACAAGTAAAATTAATTTGATTATTTTTAATATTTCTTAAAATATTTCTATAGTAATATAAAAATTTTTTTCACACAGGTGGAATATCAAAAGTCAAAAACATCTCATTTTATAAACCTCATAGGAAAATGTTTTGAACCATACTTACATATATATATCGACAGTTTAGACCGTAATCTAGCCGATTTAATGAATAAATTTGTATCTGATTCTAAAACTCAACCACTAGGGGGAAAAGATTTTGATGATAATGAAGGCTCCAACAGTGTTCTATCGTGTGCTGAATTATTTCTTTTCTATAAAAAATGTATATTACAGTGCACACAACTTAGTACAGGAATAATAATGCTGAACCTTACTAAAACTTTTCAAAAATATTTACGAGAATACGCCGTGAAGATACTTCAAAATAATTTACCTAAGTTAGTAGTACTAAATATTTATCAATATACTAATTTTTAAGATTCTCTGTTAACTATCTTGTTGCTCATACAACAAATTTGGATACAGAAATGGAAGCAGTCTAGGAATTAGTACGAGTATGAGTAGTATAACACGAGATTTTCGTGGTTTATCAACATCCGGATTTATACAAAATGTTCAAAATTTTTTAAAAGAAGGTGAAAGTACGAAATTTTGTAAAGAAGAACAAGCACGTATTTGCTGGTAAAAGTGAATTAACATTTTTTAAATATTCAAAAAATTCTTGCTAAATAAATGAACATTTAAGAATCTTTTCAGCATTTTAACAACGGCAGAATATTGCTTAGAAACGACGCAACAGTTAGAAGAAAAATTACGTGAAAAAACAGATCAATGTTATGCGAAAAAAATTAATTTATCTCAAGAGCAGGATATCTTTCACGAGTACAGTATTTTTATCTCATATTTTGATATTAAAAATTGCAAAATTTTACTAAACTAAATGTAATTTTAAACATTTGCCCTTAGTGTTATTTCAGAATGTATCTTGTTACTCGTTCAAGACTTAGAAGCAACTTGCGATTCTGCATTAACTGCAATGACCAAGGTACATTAACTAAACTTAATAAATAAATATAATATTCTTAGAGTTTGTTAATAAACTTGCACAGATACAATATTTAAAATATAAGTATTTGTTTAAAGAAACAAACATAAAATAATCGTATTCCTGTTTTCTTTCAGATACAATGGAGTTCTATAGAAACGGTTGGAGATCAAAGTAATTATGTTAATACAATAGTGGTACATCTACGACAGACGATTCCCACGATAAGAGATAGATTATCTTCTTGTCGGAAATATTTCACACAATTATGCGTGAAGTTCGCAAAGTATAATATTTTTCTAATACAGGAATTATTTAATATTTATTTATAATATAATTGTATTTATAATTTAAATAGAAATTTTTATTACAGTTCTTTTATAACTAAATTGGTGCAACAATTATATAAATGTAAACCGTTAAGTGCAGTAGGTGCGGAACAATTATTGCTGGATGTTCATATGCTGAAAACAGAACTTTTAAAATTACCTTCTACTGGCTATCAAATTCAGAGAGAACCACCAGCTTCTTATACAAAGGTAATATATTCATTTCAAAACAATTATTATAATAAATAATAATTTTATTTCGTAAACAGATTGTTAATAAAGGTATGACAAATGCTGAAATGATTCTTAAAATTGTCATGTCGCCGAATGACTTTGTAAAAGAATGTAAGATGCACCTACCAGATTTACAAGTATCAGAATTTCAAAAAATCTTAGATATGAAGGTAATGATCGTTCATATAATCAGATATCACTACGATATATACTATTAATTTATCTTCATTATATTTATTTAGGGTTTAAAAAAAACAGAACAAATTCAATTAATAGAACAATTCAAGCAACCAGAAAGTGCAGGTTTATCGTTAACTTCGAGAAATAGTACCATTCAAGAAAGTCCTGAGCATGAAGCAGGTCAAATTAAAAAATTAGAAAAACTTATTAAAAAAAGGATGTAAATTACCTACTTTCCCTTTGTTTTTATGACCGTATACTATTTAGATAATTAAGGGTGAAAAAAATATTATAATTTCAAATACATTTTATTTTGTTATATATTTATTTTTTAAAAAAGAACAAGATACACATAAATTGAATGTATATGTATATATGAATATGCTATAGTGAGCCTTGAATGTATATCTTGAGTACTCAAGCATCCATTGTTACAAACGTATATAATATGTGTGTAACTGAATAAAACAAGCATATTGTACAAAGCTCTATTTGCTTGATTGCTTTCTACAATATGACGATTTTTATAATATAATATACTTATAATTGCATATCATCGTCATCATAATCATCATCGTCATCATCATCATCATCATCATCATCATCATCATCATCATTATTATTATTATTATTATTATTATTATTATTATTATTATTANTATTATTATTATTATTATTATTATTATTATTATTATTATTATTATTATTATTATTGTTATTATTATTATTATTATTATTATTATTATTATTATTAATAATAATAATATATTATATCCATTATAGTTGTTTTTATTACTGTTATATTGATATCAATATTATACTTCCTTTGTAAATATAATAGCACACATTATCTCGTAAAAATAATTTTGATAACATTAATAAAATTTTACATTTCCTTCTTGGGATATTTCAAAAATATAAGGTCTAGTTTAAACTCAAATTCAATGAGAACTTCAGCAAAGATTCATTATCAGTATTGTTCAATTTAAGAACATCCTTATTATATTCCTCACTCTATATGATAATATAAAGACCAATTTTAAGAACATACTGATAAAATTCAAAACTTAAAATATATGCCGAATGAAAATATTTCATAAAATGTCTTATATCACTAAAAAGTATAATTATAAATTATTTCTCTTCCGATAAGTCATAGATTTTTTTTTACTGTTAGTGAAAGATTAAAATCTAGAGCAGTACTCATTTTGGATATTAATATAGACTGTGTACATATTATATACAAAGAATAATTATAACAGATTAGTATTCAAAATTATTATATATCCATGAATTTAAGACCATATATATTGTCTATAAGATTATTTCTTATAGTTGCTATTTTACACTGTTCCAACATCTTCTGGATCATAGTTTTTCATCCTCTTATTGTACGCTATTATTTCCTGAACAGTGAAAAAATTAATGAAGAAAATTTTTAATGAAAGATTTAATTTTTTTTTAATTCTTTGTTCTAATTTGTATTTAAAATGTACTGAACATTCAAATTAATTATCTTTTAAAATTATGTTTTATCCAAAAATATATTACATACTCTTTCATATCTAACTCTATCTTCTTCAGCAATAGCCATATATTTTGATTTAGTTTGTAAATCGGTTGTCATCCAAAGTTTACCCAATTCTTTAGCAATATCACCAACACCCATTTCCGGATGCAATTCTCTCATCTTACCACGTAATTCTTGGCAAAAGTAGAAAAATGCTGAACTAATAACAAATAAGTAGAAAGCTTTTATATGTATCTAATAAAGATTAGAAAAACAAAGAACATAGAATGTGAACAAAGGTATACATACAGTGCACGCTTTGGAGCATCCTTGTCTCTATATCTCTTAGTTCCTCTACGTGTTGGTTTCTCAATTTCTTCATGACCATAATGTCTATCGTAGTAATACATCTTTTTATTGCAATGAGTCCCACCTTCAAGGTGAACTATCTAGTAATATACATAAGTAAATCAAATAAATATTTATTAAAATCATATAATTAAACTAAAGTTAAATTATCGCAAAGTTAAACTCACTTCATTTTTAACCGGAACAGCATTAATAATAAAATTTTTATTTTGAGCATTAGACCACTTTGCTTGATTGGATGAAACACCAGAAACACTAACAGGCTTCATTACCCCGTCACCACATTCTACAAAAGTATAATTGACTTTTCGCAAATTATATATATGTGAATATGTACATATAAATATATAATAATTAAATAAAAAATGAAATATAACTTACCGGGGGGTATATTTCCAGGATTAACAATCATAGTATCTCTCATTCCAGAATTTAAAGAATTATCAGGATTTTTAGAAAGATATACATTTTTTCTATCATTAGACTCCATGACTGCGAAGAATTTTATCTTAATACGTCCTTTATAAAGATATTTATTTGTTTAGTTACCTAAAAATACTTTTTATATTTATCCTAAACTTTAATCTTACTACTATGTACCACCTTATGTTTCTTTTATTATTCTTATTTCATTAGCCTGATTACTTACCACACAAATAAGTATTATTTTAAATATATACTTAATTTAATGTCATGACACTTAAAAACAATATTTAAAATATTTTTTTTTTATTCTGAAAAAAACAAATAAATAAATACAGAATAAAATAATTTAACAACAAGTATTACAAATACTACCTATCAAATTATTTATTAATAATTT
>NW_015149185.1:54362-68310 GCF_001465965.1 Polistes dominula | reverse complement strand
ATATATATTTTCTAATTAATAATAATCTTCATATTTTAAATCTTGATCTATTATTTCGCAAAAATAAAGCATTTTTATAAAGATTAGTCGTTCACATCAATTTTTTTTCTTTGTGAACACGGGAGAAGCAATTCCACATATTCGCGTACAAATGAAAAAGAAAGAAAAAAAGAAATAAAAAAACACTAAAAGAACGATAATCGACCAGAATATAATAAAATAAAAAGAAAAAAAAATCACAAAACAAAGGATACAGTTAATTATAGCAGCATTAATTTACCTATTGTGACAACAATAGTCGCAACAGAGTACCTTAGCATAAGCTGCTGTATCCACGTAGTTTAATCAGAATCAGCTACAACCGTTCCCTATGTTCAATGTAAATGTCCGTCGATAGTTGCTACGCGATTATATTGTTGCATCGTACAAAAGTTATACGATGTGGATTTAAGATTCGTAAAATTTAGTCGCATTGATTAAATGTATGCTTTCTATATGCCGGTAGTTTACACGATAAAAATTAATCTAACTGATAACGTTGATATAAATGTCGTAATTTGACGTTGAAATACAAGTACCTTGATTCCGTCCCTTTATGGCGCAGTTCAGTGATACCAACTTTTCCATTTTAATTCTTCCAGAGCATCCTGTGAATAACCTAACCTTTTATATATTGTAGCAACCTACCACATTTCAGTTTTATTATAATTATTGAATTTTTGGATTATATAGAAAATATTATTTTGTATTTTTATTATTGAAATAAAATAGAATAAAAATATTTAATTATTAACCATATTTTGGTTAAATATAGAAATCATTATATATATGCAAGTACTTAAGTATATATGAAAGTATATACATATTTTGGTTAAGCATATACAAAAGTTTTTAGTTTATGTGGATCTTTATAAACATAATAAAAAATGTCTGATAGACAGGAAGTGGAAAGTGTCAAAAAGAAAAAAAGTGGAATTATTTATTTATCATCTATTCCTAAATATATGAACATTACTACGGTTAGAGAAATGTTTTCCACTTATGGAAAAATTGGTAGAGTATATTTACAACTTGCTGAAAATCGTAAGTTATAACATAATATTTTTTAAGATATTTCTGTTGCAATTTAAAAATAAAAGAATTAAGGATAATCTCTTTGAAAAAATAAGATATTTGTATTTATAACAAAGTTTATTTCTACAGCGGAGAGTGGTAAGAAAAAAAAGCCGATAAAACATTTTACAGAAGGATGGGTGGAATTTGAAAGTAAGAGAGTAGCCAAATATGTAGCTACGACATTAAATAACAAACAAATTTCAATGCGTAAGAAAAGTAAATTCTTTGATGTCATATGGAATATTAAATATTTACCAAGGTAAGAAAATGCTAAGTAATTACACATCTTTATTATTTATATGTACTTTATTATTTTTATTTTATAATGTATTATTTATTAATTGCAAATTATATATTAATATTTATGTTCTTTCTTTTAGATTTAAATGGATTCATTTAAGTGAACGCTTAGCATATGAACGAGCAATTCACAAGCAAAGACTTCAAACAGAAATTGCACAAGCAAAGAGAGAAACTAATTACATTTCTAATAATATTGATAGAAGTAAGAAGTTAAGTAAAAAGAAAATTGAAGGAAACACAACAAAGTTTATTTTACCTAAAATCAAACAAAGGGACACAGATGAGGAAATTAGAAATATAAAAGGAGAAACCGAGCCCCAAAATAGAGACGAAATTTTTAAATCTTTATTTAGTTAATGTTTTTAAAAGACTGCAATAAATATTTAATGTTCGAATTTTTTATTATATTATATAAAACTAGTAATATAGACTCGTATATTATAAATATTAATATTTTGTACAAAATCAAACGATCTTATGGTTAAGATCAAATAGTACAAATAAATAATTTAATTATTTACGTTTGTACATTTCATATTTGTGTGATATTTAAGTGATAAAAGAAAAATATAATATTAATTGAAAAAGCTTTTAACTTAAACAAAAAGAAAGAAAATCCAGGTTCAGCATTCTGTGAATGGCGCATGCGCATAAACTCGAATTTCGAGATTAAATCGAAGTGCCTGTTCGTACCACCATTCTGTTTTATTTCTGTATGTGTGGTTAGGTGGTGGGTCAGTTTAGATGTGTGTAAATGTACGGGTTTCTTCTCCCATTGCCAATAATACGAGAGTAGTATCGAAAGATTTTGCAAGTTTCAATGACCTTTCTTAATTTCGCGTAATTTTCGTTCGTATAATATAAAAGTATTAGTCTAGTTTTAAAAAAAAGCTAAATTATTATCGAATAGGATTTTAAATTGGTTGGAATTCAAGTAAATGTGAACATTCATTTCGTAGTGTACTTGCCAACTTGTAAACGCATACATATGTATAAATAGATGCATTTTTCATCATGCACGATCAAACTTTCTTTATTGACATCTATGAATGATATGCAAATATCATTTTCATCGGGTACGTAGCATATAATTATTTTGGAGAAAATAAAATTCAGTAAATAAAATTGACAGTTGGTAACAGCAAGTTAGTTACATCTTCGATAGAAATTTACCTTATGGCTTAACATCTGGATTATCTCTGTGATTGTATGAATGTACAACTATGTTTATATATTTGAAATTACGTAATTATTTGCCTTTAAAGATTTTTCCTTTTTTTGTACATAGAAAATTATAAATTAAATAATAGTTTAAATTAAACTGTAGATACGAAATTCTAATCGAAAATATGTCCTCACGAAATGGCGTCACAACTATGTACTTTTGATTATACACGCTGATCCTTGGAATCAGATAATCTGTAATTTTTCTCTCTATAAAAATCTCTCGCGTAACTTGATATTCATCACATCATAAAAAATTAATTTTACACTTATTAATAAATTTATTAGCGATTTGTAAAAAAGAAAACTAAAATATGTGTATAAGATAATATTTCTTAGATTTGTAAAAAGCCATTTTTTTCTAACATTAAAGAAGATGTTATTTATACTAAAAAGTTTGAATAATAATTAAGTAATATTCAATTATTTTTCTAATATTAATAAATCTTTTTTTGTCTTTCACAGATATTTGGCATCATCTTATTACTATTTGCACTGACCTATCTCTAACAAAGCTGTAACTAAAGTATTAAGGATTGCAGATAACTCAAACAGATATTCTGACAATCCTTTATATGATCGTGCAGTAAAAAAGCAACGTGAAATGGCAGAGGAGTGTAATGAGGTTAAATCAACAGGACCATCTTCGCCAAGAAGTCCGCTCAGCAATGGGACAGGGACTAAAGCTTGTAGTCCACATTCTCCACGGCAGCCAAGGCGTATAAAGCTTACAGGACAACAATTGGATAGCTTAACTAAAGACGAATTGGCAGTCAAGTGGCAAGAACAGGACTTATATGTGGAATATCTAGAGGCCCAAGCAGCAGCCCAGGAAGGTACTGAGATCACTTGAGTGAGGCCAACTCACTCTCCACATTTCTTAACCAGATTAATGAATGCCAGAACACTGCAATCTCTCACATGAGATAAGACTCTTATAGGGACATTAAGCTTAGATCTCAACTGTTTTAAATCAGTGTATAGGATAATAATGATGTTAAACATATATATACATTATACATAAGTGTATATATATATATATATATATATATATATATATATATATACTTATATATATAAGTTTCTAAGTTAAAGGGAATTTATTTATAAATTAGTTAGAAAATTAATTAAGTATACTTTGGAGTTTTCTTCATTTTTTGGGGCTTATTAAGTTGAATCGAGCATGCTGAGTATTCCTATTATTGCTAATCTTAGTTAACTTATCTGAATCGCAATGTGCATTTCAGATATAATATTGTACATATTTCTAAATTATATCATTGACTACTTTTTTATATGTAGTAAGAGTAAAAGGATATATATTATTGTCTTTCAAGTGCATTGAAAAAAAAAAGAGAAAAAAAGAAAAAGATAATAGAAATGAGTGATACACTATATTTGTGGAAACCAGGTGACAATTTTATAGTGCAACTTGCCACATGAAATATAATTATTATGGAAGAAGTCTATACACATCATGCAAAACTTCAAGATGCATTATACTTTTTTCTAAAACATGCGTGTTCTTTTAAGGTGTATAGTGCGAATCAAAACAAAAAGAAAGAAAAAAAAAGTGATGCTGTGCATATTACGCAGATAAAATGAATTTTTTCATTTAACATCTGTATGTCTGCTTTTAATTATTTTTATTTCGTGAAATTGAAAGAGAAATATTATTTTTAATTTGATCTTATAAGTGAAAGTGCGGTGTGCTGCGCATGTTCTATAGTGTAATAAGCATTAAAGTTGGCAATGAAACATGTGTGTGCGTGTATGTGTACACATTCAATATGAAGTTTTCACTTTATGAGGATCATAAGGGATATAACATCTACCCCGATGCTAACTTTACAACCCAGAGGAATGTAAAGAATGGTCCCATGCATCCTTCGGCCTAGAAAACACTGTGCTGGTCCTGAATATTATGGTGGGTCTTGAAAATGTTAATTGATCTGGTCGCCATCTGGAATCCTTTGTGTATAATTGGATACCCTATTTTTTTAAATTTATGCATCCTCTATCTTATCTGATTTTTCATTCTATCCATTTAATATGGTTGAATGATACTGTTATAATTATTGTGTTTATAGATATGTATATGTATATATCACCTATAAGATATGTATATATCACTTATAAGATATATATATATACGCAACAATAATCTCATAATAATAAGCAAAAAAAAATCTAAAAGTATATGAATTTTTAAAAGATATTAAATGTGATTGCACACTATTGTCTATAAGTACTATCAATATTATATCTGTATGTATTTCTTATACATACTATGATGAAAATAATTGCCATTGACGAAATATATTAAGAATAATAACTCTATTATATCGTAATTAGAGTAAATATTTTAGACATTTCATTTGGACAAATAAAAACTGCTTTTATTAGAAACTTATAAGAAAATGAAAATAAATCTAAATTAGATCGTTAATGAAGTATATAGACACAGTAATATATCTTTTTCATGGAGACAATTTAATTCATGTTCTGGGATACAAATATGAAATTGATTCAGTAAAACTAATGGGCTAATAGTGTATATAGTATTAAAGTTATTTAATACTTTACTTTCATTTTAAAATGCAAGGAAGAAATAATGTTTAATAATACAAATATTTTAGTTTTATCAAAGCCATTATCAACACGCACACACATATAAATAAATTAACTAACGGAAGAAAGTTAGGAAGCTGATACTGAAACAAATATTTTTGATTAAAGATATTAAATGTACTAAGGGATATAAGATACTATTTTAATTTGCATAATAACTTTATTATCGCATGTAATCAATACAATTTACTATATTTTTATTTATTAGAACATTAACATTAGTACTCTTCGAAAACAAAAATATATGTGAACCATGCAAATGGATAGTAAAAGAAACAAATACGTATTGCAAAAGTTGACACAATACCATTTTATAGGTGAATTAGCTACATTGAGAGAATCCGAGGATAAATTCAGACAACAACATATTGAAGCTTCTCATCGTGAAAAAATCTTAGTGAGAAGGCTTGCCTCTAAAGAACAAGAACTTCAAGAATGTGTCGTATGTATTTTTCATTTAATTCTGTCAATCCTAATAATTTTGGATATAACATATGCACTCACAAAAGCATTTTATTATCCAACAGAATCAAATATCAGAGATGAAAGCAGCTCAAGTACCATCTGTTACTTCTTTGAGATCTGCTTTGCTAGATCCTGCTGTTAATCTTTTAATACAAAAATTGAGGCAAGAATTGGTCACAACTAAAGCTAAATTAGAAGATACACAGAGCGAACTAAGCGCATGGAAATTCACACCAGATAGGTAATTAATTATAGTTGTTTAATGTTTAAGCAAGATTTATTATATATATATATAATTAAATGTGTATTTTTAGTAACACCGGTAAAAGATTGATGGCCAAATGTAGATTATTATATCAAGAAAATGAAGAATTAGGTCGAATGATAGCTAGCGGAAGAATTGCTAAATTAGAGGGTGAACTTGCATTACAAAGAAGTTTCAGTGAAGAAGTTAAAAAATCTCAATCAGGTATGTATATGTATAATAAAGTATTATATTATGTTTCAGATAATGATGAAATTAAAATTAAAAAGCAATTTTATTATTTGAATTATATACTATATAATAACTTTTATTCATGTTGTATCGAATAGAGTTAGACGAATTTCTTCAAGATTTAGATGAAGACGTGGAGGGTATGCAAAGTACAATATATTTCCTGCAGCAAGAATTACGTAAAGCACGAGAGTCGGTTATTTTATTGCAACAAGAAAATACGGTATTGAAAATAAATTCTGGTGATAATAATTCAATGAATCTAACTAATGGATTGTCACCCCATACACCATCAATCAAAAAGGAAAAATCCGAGGAAAACTTAGCAGTAGATGTTAAGAACTCAAAATTGACAGAAGGAAGTGATATGTGTAAAACAACGAGAACTTCACCGTTACTAGATAATAAATTACTTCAAAGTGAACACGCAAGCATTGAAAGAGTAGATCGGATAGATAGAAAAACAAATCAAACAGATCATAACGATGAGAGCTCAAGCGATTCGGCTGCTTTAATAATTAAAGTTGAAAATGAAGAGTTGAGTGATAGGGAAGAAGATCACGAAGAAAATCAAAATAATAAGAAAACGTCGAGGACTAAGAGTTACGATAAATACAGTGGAAAAACTAACGGGGATGAAGTATTGACTAGAGCAACTAGGGGTAGGGAAAGGACGAAAAGGGACAAAAGTGCACCTAGCAGTGACGACGAAAGGACGCATAAAAAGAAAAGAAGAGAAAGTGTTCTTTCTCTAGATTATAATGATGCTGACGATGATGCATTAGTTCTGACTAATGGTGAAACTCTTCAAAGTGATCCTGAGTGAATAAAAAAGAAATAATCTCTCAATTACATGTATACATTATCGTTTCATCGAACGTGATTTTTTAAAGAACTAATGTGGTTTACAATATAGGATTAATGTCAATTGTACAAAAAGAAAAAAAGAAAAGCAGAATTTGTACTTATTTCTTGGTAACAAAATTCTGTGCTAATTCTAATCTTATAGTATTAGTTCGTAAACAAATTATCATATGTAACTTTGTACTTCTGATACTATTGGTAATCTTTTGATTGAGTCTAATAAGCTATTCTCTCATTTTCATATTTCATTAAATCACTCTCAGTGTATATTATATTGTATTATCCGTATTTTTTTCTATCCTGTTCTATTCTATAGTATTACATTTCAATTCATTCTACTTTTTGACGTTTATATAAATATATACATATAATTGAAACAAATTTAATTTGTAAATAAAAATTTGTGAGTCACACATGATCTAAATTGTGAAATAATCTAATTACGTACTAGTTAATTATCAATGGATAATTTAGGTGAAATAAGGGTATTTTTGAATATTATTTTTTAATAATTAACCAAATTTATTTCAAAATTGCATGAAAATTAATTTATTTGTACCTCATTGAAGGAAGTAATAAAGCAAAAACAAACAACAGTGAAATAAATAAATTTTTAGGTAGCTCTTTATATACACATACCTATACATACTAAACACGCATACACACTAAATAATTATATTATTCTCATTAGTATATAGAAAAAATATCTTTACGGGTAATATATACAAATAACCCTTAAAGATAAATCTAGTGTTTATTGCGCGTGTGTATGACCTATGTTGTTCTCCATATTAAACATGTGTATGCACGCACATGTCATGTATGAATTGTGCTTTCAATTATGCGTAGGAAGATCTATTTGTTAGTCTATAAAATACTTATAAAATATATACAAACAAAAAATAAAATAATAATTAATTTCAGTTAAATAGGTTGACTTTATAAGAAAAAAAATAGAAAACAAGATACATTACAAAAATTATGCATTTGTATTTCTAATTTTGTCAGATAACAATGATAAATGTACAAAACGCGTTTATATTACTTTGTATTAACTATATGAGAAATATAAACTTCTTCTTTATTAACTTAAGAAAAGAAAAAATACACTAAAATTTGACATTTCACACATATTCTATAAAAAAATAAATCATTTCTATAAACAATACATTTTTTGTTGAGTATTAATTAAAATTAGTCTTGGGCAATATTTAATTCAATTAATGATTCAAGTTTAACTTACATCAATATTAATCATATGACATTATTAATTTAGGATGAAATATTGCCCAACAATAAGTATTAAAGTAATATATATAAGTATATTTAACAATCATATCTTTAGTCTAAAAATCTTTCAGTAAATCTCTTGTTAATAATCTTCATTTAGCGATAAGAAAACTTTGATCGCTCTGTCTACGATGCTGATATGTCAATGGCGCAACTAATCGACTATCTTTTCTTTTGTAATATTCATTAAAATCTAGTCGTACGCTGAGTAATTGCAAAGAAACGTCTTCTGCTGAGGCAAGCATTAGTAGAAATTTTTTCACTCTATCCTACAAAATAGAAAACATATTGTGTTTAAATAAAACACTTGCAGTATATGTGAATAACGAACAATATATGTTACTATAAAGTAATCACAATTTTCTCAATCCATGGTACATTCTATAATTGTAGATTATTACCTGATAAGTTCTGTATAATAATCTTAGTTGAATAGAAAGAGTATTCAAATATTTTAAAAATGCTGTTTGTCGTTCTTTGGTATCTATATCACTTGCGGTACTTCGTCCCCACGATTTTGTTTGTTCACTTATGACTTGCGTAAAATTTTCAGTAGATAATTTTGCTTCGTGTTCTTGAGTAGCACGTATAAGAAATGTTTCTACAAGATTTTGTAAATCTAGAATTGGACTATACACAGAACGTAGATGATCCATTAATTCCTAATACACATAATATATATGTATATATATATATATGTATATATATATATATTTAAATTATTCTAATTACATAATTTATTTATATTTTAAAATAGAATTAAATAATTACTTGAGATTTTTCGTCTAATAAGATACCACGTCTTACTGTATCTACGAATTGATCATGAGCAGCTATTATTTCATCAAGTGAGGATGCTTGTCCAAGTTGTTTATTAAATGCATCCCAAGAACACTCAATTACCTAAAATATTATATTTATATAATAATATAACTTATTATTTTTAATATAATATAATATATATAATAATTAATAATAATGATTAAATTTCCATTTAGCTTAAAAACTTTTACATTTGTGTATACATACAAGATTATAACAGGTTCATTAGAAAAAAAGTTAATTTTACCTCAAATAAAAAATAATATTGCAATTGATGAACCAAATGAACCATACTGCTTGTAATAAGATGAATTTGATTTTGAATTGGCAAAATTTCGGGCATTTTTCGAAATATTTTAGCCGACGTAATTTGTTGCTTCCATATTGCAGATAATATTGATTCCATTCGTTTAGCTCTCCATAATGCAAAAAATACTGTTTGATAAGTCTGACTACATGGTTCAAAAATCTGGATTAAAAGTAATGTAAGTGTATAATATATCTTTATAAGTTAATTATTTAAAAACATATGATGTATTCTCATTTTTGATAAATAATGATTACTTACAGTCCCTATAGGTCCATCAACATTATAATCCAATATAAAAATATCCCATCCCGTTTCACTATCCGAAGGTCCTAATAATCTAACATCCAAACGTCTTTGTACATCTATATCTTCTAAATTTGTACTTGTTGCTCTTATGGCTGTTTCCAATATAGATGATATGTTATGTGGATATAAAGAATTTGCTGGCTTGGCTAATTCCGGTCTAAAATAATTATTTTTTTTAATTTTTTTAAATTTTTCTAAATGAAAATTTCAATTATGATAAAAGATATATTAGAAAAATATTATTTTAAAATTAAACAAATGTTATTATATTACTCTAATAAATGCATGAGGTGTTGAATAAAGTGTCCTTGACCAAGTAGTACATAGCTTTTTATTCCTTGTAAGTGATCAAGAAGGTGACATTGTTTAGTTAGAATTTCAACAACTCTTGTAGATGTTTCTTTATAAATTGCATCCATTATTGTTTGTAAACGACCATCCGGATCCATATCAAGAAATATCTCAACTGCTATAAATACACAAACATTGTTTAAAAAAAATAAAGAATAAATGTGAAAAAATATGAAATAAATCAAACCATTATATTGGTCTTCTGTATTTTTAAACATTTCTGTTTCTCGACCTTGCCATGGTGAAAAGTCCTTACATACTTCGCGTAAGAAATTAATACTTTTTCCTGTTCCTAATATCATTTTTGCTTGTCCTTTAGTAATAAAAGAAGGCACCATTGTATTTCTAACTTGATATTTTTCATGCCACATTCTATCTCCAGCTACATCTGCACATGTTTCAATAAAAAACTCATTGTACGGATCATCCAATTGTCCATCCGTGATCCATCTCATTAACATATTATACAAAGGAACGCAGACACTTTCCAAAATTCTTTTCATTAATTTCTTTGCATTTGCATCACCATGATAACTGAACTCGTATATAGTTGAAGCTAGTAATCCTCCTTTTTGGCCTTGACAAGCTCTTGTCACACTTGCTAGCCACTTCAAAGTTTCCAAAGGATCGTATGCCCAAATATGTAAATGTGAAAGTGTAATTCCATAATAACCCAGTTGATTTTGTGCCCTAATATGAATTCAGTCATTTAAGAATGGCATGACAAACAAAAATTTATAAAACTTTAATACCTGTTTACTTCTTCCTGCATTATAGCGATAAACTTATAATATTCAGATAATTCTTTCTGCAATACTGCAACAAAACTTTCAGCAACTCTGCCGATACCAGCAGCAGATATTCTTTCTAAACTTCTACGTAAAGTGTTATACAAATATCCAAGCTCACTCAATCTCAAAACAGCTTGCTTTTGCGAACTACTGATGTTCACTACAGGGTCGATTTGAAATCCATAATTAGAGTCTAATTTTAAAAATTTCCCTTCTATACCTTGAAAGCAATATATTAAATCTTGAATCAATACATCTTCGGAAACATATTCTTCTCTTAACATATTGTTCTGATTTATAAGAGAACCACGTAAATTTGTATCCATAGTATTTATCGAAATCACTTGTCCCTGATTCCATGACGACTGAGATGGTTGTCCTAATTACAAACCATTAAACAATTGTATTAATTTATAAAATCAATTTGTAAAAGATAAGATAATAATTAACACATTAAGCGCCAGTCTCACGTTAACACGAGATTCTGAGTCTATCGTTTGAGAAATGTTGCGGAATTTTTTTACTTGTATGAGTGAATTATATAATTACATTTTTAATTTACATTTTTAATTAAAAGAACAAAACGTATACGATAATTTGAAAACAATCAAATATTTTCTTTAGCTACTCGTTCAGAAATACGCATTAAGTCCAGCGTTAGTGCTTTTGTAGCTAAAATTTGCCAGCGCGTTCAAACGTTAAATTTCTCATCTGCGCTTTAATGTGTTAAAGTATATATAAATTTGATTACCGCTAACAGACACAATCGGAGTATTCAAACTAGGTTTTATGTCTGGAAGAGAAAAAAGCTTGTCCCTTCTTTGTTCGGTTGTTTGATTCAGATTAAATAAAAACACTAGAATGCTTATACGGTTTCTCAAGGGCTATATAAAATAAAATAATGATTATATAAATTTATTTATATGTAGTATACATTTAAAATACATTTTTTATATAAAAAATTGTTAAAAATAATAATGATAGATAATAGTCCAAAAGTAATAATAACAAAGTACTAAATTTCAATTGTAAAGTGTTCAATTACCCCGGTTCTCAGATCATTGTGCAATTTGTCAAATCTTATGGCATCTTGTGACGACAATTTACTTCTTATAGAACTAGCAACCAATATTTCATCTTCCCTCAACGTTTCTATTCCTTGAATAGATGAAAATAACTCCAAGGAGAATCTCATAAATCTTCTAATAACTTCTGTAATTGACATAGACAATTATAAAACAATTTTCTTTATAATGAACATAAATAATAAAAATTGTATTGTAATATAAAGTTATTGTGAATTACTTTAGTTTAATATAAATATTAAGATAAAAATATTATTTATTGTAATAATATATAATATAAAGAATGATGATAATATAATAACAATATTAAATCAAACGTTTATAATATTATAGACCTAACCTGGCTTCTGTTCCCCAAAAAATGAAATGACCATTTTCTGAACAAGTTCAGCAACATTTTCTTCTTCTGAACCATTCATTTTGAAAAAGAAAAAAAATAAACAATTCAAATTATTAAATTTTTGTAATTAAGAATGTTAACAATATAAATGTTATTTGTTTATTTGGCTTTTGAAAGATACAATGCAACTTAAGACTTTTCTCGCGCGCACATGTGTGTTATTAAAATCAAAATAATAGACTAATATGTATTTTTTTGAATTACAAAGACTAAATTTATTAAATAGATTAACTATAAAAAGTAAAGAAAAGAAATAACTTTAAATGAAGAGGAAAATGTATTAAGATAATTTTCAAAAATTATTAAAAATTATTGAGTTTTGTGACATTTTGAAATGTTACTAATATTCCCTCCACGAAAGTATTTTTAAATCGAATTTTATTAATAATCAAGATATTTTTATATTTATTCGATGCAAGTTGGTAGTGGTTGTTTGTATTTCCATTTCAAAAAATACGTCAGTAACATGCAATTGTACAAAATTTGTATAATATTATTTGATAGGGAATTTATGTGATTAGTAATCCAATCAAAATAATGTAAAAGGTAATATATTGGTAAAAAGTCAAAGGTCAATTATCATAAGTAATTATTATTATGGTAGCACTGATCTTTGTGAATATCTTCAGTCTGTCATTTAAGTTTGTGAAAAACTTCATATTTGGGCAAAGGGGTTGTGGAATTTTTATCGTTACCCCACTTAGGTAACGTAATGTTTTTTCTCTAGGCAGAATTAACAATGGATTATGGTTTATTGATCGAAGTAATAAAAAAATCACACTATTCTTTACAATTGTCTAATTTCAACAATGAATTAAGTTGATATTTTGTATGAGGAATAACCTAACGTCATGTCTATATTATAAATGATGATTCTATATAAATTTTTAATATTACTTCTCTTTTTATTTTTACAGACAATTTATATATTAGATATACAAATTAATGTGTTCTAATAGAAATAAATATGAATTTTACTGATTTGTAAAACTCATTTGAATTCACTGATATACAAAAGCATCTCTTCAGCGTAAATTAAAATACCATGGCTTTTAGAAAAGGAAAACGAAACTTGAAATTGCAAGTTCCTGATGAAGCTCTTGCTCCAGTGTACGTAGTAATATTACTAGAAACTAAATGATATTTATAACAAAAACAAAAAATATCAATTCATATCAATTCATATAGAATTTGTTTTATTATAGGACACCTCCAAGAAACTTAGATAAAAGAACTACGATAACTATAGGTGAGAAAACATTTGTCGTTGAGGCTGATGATTTAGAAACGTTGTGTATACTTGGACGTGGAGCGTATGGTGTTGTCGACAAAATGCGACATAAACAAAGTGGTACCATTATGGCAGTTAAGGTAAAGAAAAATACTAATAACTTATTTTCATTGATATATTTTTGAACTAAATAAGTTTTTATATGTGATATAAATAATTTAAGATACTTTATATATACATTTATATATACATATATATATATA
>NW_015149185.1:44079-54322 GCF_001465965.1 Polistes dominula | reverse complement strand
TATATATATCACACAGAGGATAACTGCCACGGTCAATACTCAAGAACAGAAACGTTTAGTTATGGATTTGGATATTTCTATGCGTAGTTCAGCGTGTCCGTATACTGTACAATTCTATGGAGCATTATTTAGAGAAGGTGATGTTTGGATTTGTATGGAGGTGATGGATATGAGTCTTGATAAATTTTACACTAAAATCTACAAACATGGATATTCAATTCCAGAAGATATCTTAGGAAAAGTGGCATTTGCTGTAAGGATTACAATTTCTTTAATTATTTAATCAAATGCGTTTTATACAGTTTTTTCTATTTGTATACGTATCAAATTAATGACTTTTTAAAGAGAGTGTTAAATTGAAACTTAGTTTTAGTATGTTTGTGTTGAAACTTTTAATACTTATCAATAGGGCCTAGATATGGTAAATGCAGTTTATAGCCAGTTGTTGTTAAGACAGTGCTCTCATTCACACATCCACTTCCATTGCTCCTTTTCTTAAACCTGATGTACACTGACGCTGTAATAGGATGAGCTGGCTGAGTTAATGAAACTGGATAAAGGCATGAATGACGGGTAAAGGGATGCATTGTTGTAACCTTTACTCATTGTTAACATCAAAATTGTATGCAAGTTTATTGATTAAATCATTTCATTGTTATCTTTTATATTTACAGGTAGTAAGCGCATTACATTATCTCTATTCACAACTAAGAGTTATACACAGAGATGTAAAACCCAGTAATATTTTAATTAATCGAGAAGGGGAAGTTAAAATCTGTGATTTTGGAATTTCTGGCTACCTTGTCGATTCTGTTGCTAAAACTATAGATGCTGGCTGTAAACCATACATGGCAGTATGTTTCTATGTGTTATATTATATTTCTATTTTATTCTTATTTAATATTTTTTTATACATTAAATTCCTTATCATTATCTTTTTTCAGCCAGAAAGGATAGATCCATCAGGAAACCCTTCACAGTACGACATCAGATCTGATGTCTGGTCTTTAGGAATTTCTCTTGTTGAATTAGCTACTGGGAAATTTCCTTACGAGTCTTGGGGAACACCATTCGAACAATTGAAACAAGTTGTTAAAGACGAAGCACCAAAATTACCTTCTGGCAAATTCTCATCTAGTTTTGAGGAATTTATTAACAAATGGTAATTTAAAATAAACATGATTATAATCATGATCGTTTTATAATTAATTCAAAATCTATGCCACACTATATACAAAATTTATTCAAATAATAACTTTTCAGCTTAATGAAGGATTACACTTCTCGTCCAAATTACAGTCAACTTCTTGAGCTCAGCTTTATTAAAGAACATGCGAAAAAAGATACTGACGTTGCTGAATTTGTCGGACAAATTTTAGATTTACCTGATTTTGAGCAGCTTGCATAGTATAAGCATTACTCATATAGAGTTTATATTGTAACTCTAATGTACATTTGTACTTCACAATGAAGTCATTTAATTTTATTTTTTGTTGCGCCCCATTATACGAATCAAATTATTCAAATTATCCAATTTAATTTTAAAGTAAAAAAGTAGAAAAATACAATTTCTAATAATTGAATCATTCTCTGTATTCTAATTATACATTTATCGATTCATATAAAATTACACAGTAGTGGATTAAGACATGTAAATATTAACAAATTTTTTCTACACAATTCGATAATATAAATTTACAACCTTATATCAACATTTTCTCATAATTAATGGTAAATTATATTCAACCATAATATATATATATATACGTTTTCTAAAACAATTTGAAATTCATTGTACCTTTATGACGTACATTCAACCTTTAAATAATTAATAGTATTTTGATTATAATAAAGTCGCTTGATAGAAAGAAAAAAAAAACTCTTAGTCAACTCATCTTCATAAGTCTTTAATAAACGAACACCGTGTGCATTATTTAAATTATTTCAAACCGATAACTCTTAATTATAAAATGTTTGTTGGAATGATAAAATCAAATATATCTTTTTTTATACATAACACATAAATAATTATAAAATCATTAGATTTTCAATAAATAATTTATATTATATATATATATTTAATTATTAAATATTATTATTTAATTATTATATTTAATATATAACATAATAATTAAAATATTATATATTTAATATATAATATATATAACAGGCATACACACATAATTATGTCATAAATAAAAATTTTTATTATTAAAATATAATCATTCTTACTTAATGAATTTTTTATGTAAAACATAAATTATTAAAATGTCCAAACAAGTACTTAAATTGTATATATTTATATTTTAATACAATGTAGTGTATATACGCAATATAGAAGATATGTTTTATTTAATGTATGAAATGTATAACGATAATGAATAAGTTCTTTATTTATTATCTAATTCCTTTTTAAAGGATAAATTAGAAAGAAGAATTTTATGAAATATATTGGAAGAAAATCTACATCATTAAAATATTAATATTTTCTTTATATCGAAAATATGGTATATATATAAAGCATAATATTTAACAAGATTTTAATATTTATAACAGAATTTATATCAACATACGTACAATTTAACTTAAAACATTATTAACGTATTGTTGCTTGTTCCTTTTTTTTATTCTCTTTAACAAAAGTCAAAAGAACATTTAGTTGATTAATTGTATCCTCGGGACCAGTTACACGATGTCCAATGGTTAAGTCACTTTCATAAATTTCATGATCATTTCCACCGAGAGCTGTTTTATCACCAAAAAAATGTATTTCTTCGTAACCTTGTATATGCCTTAAACAATATGTTTTATCCCAACCAACAGGAAAGACATCAAAAGATATTTGTCCACCTTTTAGTTTAAAAAATATTGCATTATATAATAAATATTTTATACCAGATAAAAAATACCTAAAATAATTAGAATAGCTTACCTATGCTATACATCAAAGCCAAATTAGGAAATTCTTTTTTAAGTGCTTGTATGAACTTTTGGCGCACATGATTTTCTATGTCGTATTCATGAAATTGATTTCGCTCTTCATCTGTACAATTACGTCCCACTGGTGCAATGTTGAGCATACCAGTTCTAAATTCTATGAAAGTTCCACGTTTAAACGGTAATTTCAATTCGGATATATATTTTAAAGTGAAATTGATTAAATCTTGTAGCGAATCTTCTCCGATTATACTTTGAATAGTCTATACGAAGATATTAAAATATCAATATAATATATAGTTGCTAACAAATAAATAATTAATGGAATACCTGCGATGGTAATAATTTGCCATCCTTGTAAGCAACAAGTCCATTTTCAGCAAATATATATTTATATTTATCAAATATATCTTCATTACCAAGTTGTTCCTTGATCTTTTCTAAATCCGATCCACTGACTATGGCAATATCAAATTCTTTTTTCAATACATTCAAAAGAAATTTTTCAACATTACTTTTTATTGGCTATAAATAAAAATCATAAGTATATATTATTTGCTAAAAATAAAGGAACGAAGAACAAAAGAAAATGAATAAAATATTTTTAATAATAAACAACAATATCAAGAATACGAGGAATACAATTGTACATGCAATATTATTAATATCATACTTGTCTTGGTTCAGTTAATGTGCCATCTATATCAAATAAACATATGATTTTTTTCGACATCTTAATAGTTTCTTCAAATAATCTGGAACACGTGTACATGTGACATGTAAAAAGAATAATAATAATAATAATAATAATAATAATAATAATAATAATAATAATAATAATAATAATAATAATAATAATAATAATAATAAAAAGACAAAGANTAATAATAATAATAATAATAATAATAATAATAATAATAATAATAATAATAATAATAATAATAATAATAATAATAAAAAGACAAAGAAAACAAATGTGGGTGTACAAGTAATACATTTATAAAGTGTAAAAACACACCCCCGAATATCAGAAATGATTAAAAGATAAAGCAAAAAATGCAAAAATAACAATTATGTTACAATATCAATACAGTTTAGATAGACAAATCAATTCGTATTATCGACAATATAAATATTTTAATAAATAATATCGAAAAAATAATATATATATATATTTTACCGTATCCTTTACAAACAGTTTCACGTCACGCGTGAAGCTCAAATCAAAATTGTTTGAAATGTTTCCTTGAAGATTAATAAGTATTTCTTTGGGTTATTGTTATTAATCTAACCACATAATGGCGATAACATGTAGACCAATAAACTTCTTAATTTATTATCTCATAATTTTTAAAAATATCGTAATAAAAACTTTTTTAAAGAATGTCAGAACATATGTATGAAAAGAAAAGTGTCCATATTTTCACGTCTTTCTTATATCATCACATGTTACAACATATTTCCGAAGTAAGAATTTACATGATGTATGCATTATCTTATCAGTTAGATTTCATGAATTCCTACCAACAATAAATGGAGTGTCTTTTTTAAAAATATACATATTTTAATTAATCTAATTTTTTAACGCAAGCTAGATGCATAAACTAATTTCATATAATTTTAGAAATAATTAATTATTCTTTAAAAATATATATTAATTTATGTGTTAATTTAAAAATTAAAAACGTGATGCTTTTATGAAATTAAATTTAGTAATAAAGAAAAAACCTTTAATTAAAACATCTTTAAGAAGAAAGAGAAGGAAAGAGATATAATAAAATATTTTTTAATCAAATAATTAACGTTAATATAAGTTTTATTTTTAATATTTTTTTATTCACAATTTAATTGTTGTATACAGTTATATTGGTTTTATAAGTTAAAAGATAGTAGCATATTTCACTATAATTTAAAAAATATATTAGCACCGCAATAATTGATAGTCAAATAGTTAAAAGTAACAAGCAACCACGCGTAAATGCTAATTTATTTATTTATTTCTGTTGATTTTTACAATCGGATTACATGGGGATATGAGATTTTTTTTAGTTTTATAGTATCTAATTGGACCGCTTGATGTCGTCACATTCGTAATAAACGTACTGCCATCTGGAAAGTTGACCTGAAGTTGTAAATTATATTGTCAAAAAAATAAAATAAAATGGAAAATTTAACATTTCTTCTACTAAAATAATTTTTATTATAAAAACATGACAGAAAATATGTTATTGACTTCACATTCTTTTTAAATGAAACGTATGTCGTCTTTTCGTCGAAATGTAAAAAATAAGTTCGTAACAATGTTAACTAAAAAGTATTATTTAAGAATCAATATTCCTATGTTAATTGTCACACTTTCATTTCTTTTTTTAATCGTACATTATTTATCATCTGCAAAGTGTTCGTCTAACGATAAAATGATACAAGAAAAATCTAAATTTAGGTTAATAATATTAATATTAACAAGTCCAGAAAATTTGGAGCAGAGGGATACTATTAGAAAAACGTGGCTTTCTGAGAAGCATGCATCAGTTAAGCATCTTTTTGCAACGGGAATATATGATATTTTACCAGAACAAAAAGATACTTTACTCTCAGAGAAACATAAATTTAATGATTTACTTTTGTTACCAAAGCTGCAAGATTCTTATGGCACGTTAACGAAGAAACTTCTTTACTCTCTAAAAGATATTAATAAGGATTACGATTTTGATTATTTACTTAAATGTGATGACGACACTTATGTTATTGTACATAAAATATTAAGGGAATTAGATAAATGGCAAAATAAAGGTACAAAGAGAGAATTGTATTGGGGCTTTTTCAATGGTAAAGCACAAGTTAAAAGAAGCGGACCTTGGAGAGAAATGGATTGGATTTTATGCGACTATTATTTGCCATATGCATTAGGCGGTGGATATCTCTTGTCATACAATCTTATCCAGTTTATTGTTAATAATATGGAAATTCTTAAGTAAATATTTCATGACAATGAAATATTAGAGTACGACTAGAATAAAATATATATTATTATTGTACTTTTTTCAGGTTATACAATTCAGAAGATGTGTCTGTTGGATTATGGCTTGCGCCATTAGCAAATATAGAAAGAAAGCATGATGTACGCTTTGATACAGAATATAGATCACGTGGTTGCTCTAATCAATATATAGTTATGCATAAGCAAACTATACAAAACATGAGAAACATGTATGAGTATTATCAAGCTTCTGGAGCAATTTGTCCTAAAGAAATTAGAAATCGTATGAGTTATAGATATAATTGGACTGTACCACCAAGCCAATGTTGTACTAGACAAACAGGAATTCCTTAACATAATATTCCTATTAATATTCTTATTGTCCTATTAGGTGTTCTAGTCTCATAAAGCTATCTCTCTTTTAACTTTATTTTATTAATAATACACTATAAATATTATACAAAACAAAGTCAACACAGTATGTGATATTAACAATGTGTTGCAAGATATGTAATTTAATACTTAATTAAAGTTTGCGACATATATTATTAGTATTATTTAATATAATTCAGCTACTGTTATAGCGATTGTATCTGTACATAGTTACTGTAAATACTTTGTAATAGAAAATTAGTAATTGATAATTTCTATTCATATGAGTGTAAGTGAAATATATTTTCCATACTTGCACTATTTATTTTTATTCACTTACTTGGTACTACTTGTACCAGACATGTAATATAATAGCTATATCATCATTTGTATGTATACATCAATTTCTCGGCTATATTTCTATCTCTTAATGAATATCACCTTATTTTAAATATTTTACAAAAATAGAGAGGATAAGTGAATTAAAATCCTTATTTTTGCAAATCAAATATATAATATATTTCTTTTTTTTTAAAATACATACATATGTATAGTTTTTTAATTTACTTAACAAAAAATTTATTCTAATTAATTGTATTCACATTTATAAAATATAAAAATTCTATCTACTAAGATATAGAATATAACTTTCATTATCGTATCATAAGAAAACATTTTCATTTTAAGCAAATCACAGTTGTTCAAAAAGCGGCCGAAGACAAAGATGTATAATGTATAAGAATTATAGACATATCACATTCTTAAATATAAATTTATAATTACTTTTATAAACTATAGATTATAAACAAAAATAAGATAATAAAATTATGGCCGGATCTCAAACTTTCATTTTCTGCGATATGCTGCATTTGAGCTCTGTGTTTTCATTACATTCAAAATTAATGAATCATTAGAAATTTTCTGAAATTACTTTAATTCTTTTATCTTATCATCTGAAAAAAGTTTATACTATCTCAGAATCACTCATCAATTTTGAATGCAATAAAAATACAGGACTTCGCATATTATTTTTATATAAATTTCCTATTATTTTATTACGTATATAATTCTCAATTCATTTTTAACCACGATGTTATTAACTAATTTTAGAACTGACGTACGACTGACGATTTTCTTCCTTTCCTTTGAAGTGTTCAAAGAACTATAGTCCTTTGCTATTTATTTTTTTTTTCTATCTTGTGAACATTTAGGACAATACCATTTTCCTTTTGGTTTGGTAGTCAAACCAACACAAGCAAAATGAAACCATTCAATAGGACACTAAAAAATAAATAAAATATAATTTATTTAATAATCGATAAGACAGAAGCTACTGCTTCTTATTAATATCCGGATAGATTTTAACTTACATCTGGATTGTCACAGCCTATCATTTCTCCATATGATACTTGATGACACAAACAATAAGTCGGTTCATTTGGATCAACAGGCATATCCAAAACGTCTGCGGAATGGCCAAGCGTATTGGAATCTACTTGAGCACCACTTCCAACAGCTCCACCTGAAGAAGCCGAAGCAACTGAGCCACCTAATGAAATATGATGTAAGAATATAAAAATCAAATATTATATTATATACATATAGACGATATATAAATACATTAAACATACTCTTTTTTTGTTTTTTCCTAGCACTTTTAGATTCATCTTCGCTACTAGCACCTGCAGTACCCTTCTTCCGTTTTTCTTTCTCTTTTAATTTTTTCCTTCCTTTTTTAGTAGAAGTACTCTCTTCTTGAGCTCTGCTATTATTTAAAGCTTTATCCTGTATCTCTGCTTCAAACCTTGCAAGGTCAGAATCTAATCTACGAATATGTTTATCCACAAGTTCATACGTCTGAATTGCTAATTGAACCTTATCATCGCCATATTCTTTAGCTTTATTAAATAAACTTTGAATATGAGATATTTGTTCTTTTTGCTTTTCTGTTGATTCCTTTTTTATATTCTTTAAATAATCATCTGCCAATTTATCTATCTCTTTCATTAGTCCTTGGGCTCTTGCATCCAAATCTCGCATCAATGTAAAATTTCTTTGCAATTCAATTGGTAAATGTTCTAAACCTATGGAATAAATACTGTTATTAAAGCTTAAACTACTTTGTACTTTTATATGTTTATAGAAACATAAATATATTTATATATACCTATCTTTTAATAATTATTTATTTTAATATTTTTCTGATACTTACTGTCCAAATAATGTTCCAAATAAAGTGCAGTAGTCATGTTTGTTTTCACGTAATTAACAATACGATGTGTTTTCTTCTTAATTAAAAGTTAATATAAACAATTTAAGAGATAATGTTTTTACATAAATTATGAAAAGAAATATTATAAAATCTTCCCACAAGTGAACTATCTATTCACGGTTGTATTAATCTACAATCAGTGTTGTTAAAAGTGAGGACCTTTTCTCACTATTTGCGATTGACTTTTCTTTCAAAAAATGTTTTTATAATTCCTTTTTAATTTTGTTTGGCTTGCATTAATTTAAAAGTCAATATAATAATAAAAATATAATATTAAATAGTTAGTCTGTAATCCCACAAAATTTCCAATATTTTACAGGCCCCATAAACACAGAGAAGTGACAAGCTAGACTCGTGAAAAGGTATTAACCTCTTTTTAATAATAAACAAAAAAATTTACATTAATAAAACAAATTCTTATAATTAACATGTACATTATTCACTATACAATTATAGTGAAACTAAAGATAACCTTATCATCGAAAGTGTTTGACAATAAAACGTATTTATGTGGGAATATGTGTTAAATTTTTTGTTTTTAGATATTTTTAAAAAAGTGATATTTGGAAAAAAAATTAATCATGTGTTTAAATGTATAAACTAACTTATATATTCTGATGTGTAAAATATAGTTCTGTAATATAATGTGGAATTGAATCAATTAAAATTGAGCGGTGAGGATTTTTGTTACTAAGTAGTAATTTTTTCACTAGTGAATAGGGAAATTTCAAGTTTTAATTTGGCAACACTAACTAAGGCGCGAATTTTTAAAAAGTACACTCATCACTACTACATAACATTTTTCAATATTATGAAATCAATATAAATTCATGTACACATAATTTATATAAGACGTATTCTCAAAGATAATTTTAATAATACTTTATATTTTATGTTTCTAAATTGGATTACGTCATATATAAAATATATTGATACAATATTGTTTTTTATGAAAAAATAATCGACAGAATAATACGGATTTATAATTTATAGTAACTGTTAATCAAGACGTGATAAAAAAAATTAATAACAAATTAATAATGTTTTAGATAAAACAAATATAAAAAAGAAAATGATATTCATTTGGGAACCACTGTCGAAGATATAAGATGACTTCCTCCATTATTCGTCAGCTTAGAATAGATGAACACGTAGCTAATAATAACAATGGTTCATTAATAAAGATTTAGATAAAAGTAATTGTTACTAATACGACTACTATTTGGTACAAATATTGTATGATTGATATTACGAAGCCTTTGACACTAATATATATGTATATACACACATATACATATAGATAGAAAAGTTCTTTTATTTAAGGTATGTCAATGACATAATTCTATATTATTTTTTATTTATGAAAAAAGTTGAAACATATAATAAAAAAGTAAGGAATGATATTTTATTTATTTCTTTTTTCTTTTATTTATTTCTTATAGTATGTAAAATATATATGATATTATTTACTCAAATTTTCTTAAATGTATTGATTAGCAGCAAATTAAATTTCTTGTTATGATAAAAGGTTAGTGTAATATATAGAATATATATTTAAGTATGTCATTAGTGTAGTAAATAATTATCTTTAACATAATTTCTAACACTAATGTAATCAAATTTTAATTAAAATAAAGTTATTTTCTAATGAATTATATTAATGAAACTATACATATATATAT